>JASDQU010883197.1:0-15741 GCA_032191745.1 Picea mariana
TGTCCGCACCCTAGCTATATAGCAACCTGCGGGCAGTCCGCACCCTGTCTATATAGAAACCTGTGGGAATTGGTCATTCCCGCACCCTGCCTATATAGCAACCTGCGTACATTTCTTTTTATAAGGTTTTTACATAGAAAAAAGCAACTTCTTTTCTCAGGAAAAGTTCTTCTTCCTTCTCTCTTCAGGAACTTAGGCCACTGTGACCCCTCTAAAGGAAATAGATAGGATTACNCATTTCTTTTTATAAGGTTTTTACATAGAAAAAAGCAACTTCTTTTCTCAGGAAAAGTTCTTCTTCCTTCTCTCTTCAGGAACTTAGGTCACTGTGACCCCTCTAAAGGCAATAGATAGGTTTACATCATTAACGATCATAGGGATGACGAAAATAATGTGTAACACTCAGGATATTCATCTCGCCAGGAGAGTATTCCCAAGTATTGTTTTATCCTTTTTCGGGCTTGGGGATCTAGCTGTATGAAAAATAACCCTTTGAAGTCTTCTTTTAGTATTTTTCAGACTCTCTAAAAATGAAAAACCACTGATATTACCTTCTCTGGGCTCGTAAAACTTTACTTTGAAGGAGTCTCATTGTGTCATTCTGTAATAGCATCACATGTCTCATTATTGTTTCTTTGGCCTAATGTTGGCTTCATTTTTATAAGCATTTAGAGCATTCCTTAGGTGCAAGCCTTGTAGCTTTTTTTCCTTTGTGATTTGACACCTTGATCCATGAAGGAATTTTCCCAAGTGTCCTTATCCCGTACATGTCTCCTTGCACTGAGCATCAATATGTTCCATGTGCTTGGAACCATTTTTCTTCCCCATGACACTCATTCCTCCTTTGTAACATAACATTCTTTATTCTTTTTCAAGCTCATTAAATACGTGGAAAATACAAAAAAAAAACAAATATTCCAAAAAGAGGGGACGAGGAAACATTCTCTTTTGTTGGTATCAATCTAGTCACCCTTGGAAAAATAACATCCTTCAGTTTGTTCTGCAAGCATTAAGATCTAGTATGGCCTTAGGAAGTTGTTCTCGTTACATAGAGCTTTGTCCTCCTCTGTTTGGTTACTCTTCCAAACACATGGAGAGTTTTTGGTACCTCATGTGCCATAGACTTATGTCAATAACATGCTTCCTAGGTCTTTTCATATATAGTGCTCTTATCCAAGGGGAATTCTTGCAACCTGAGTTAGACATTCTGCAATAAATCTCTTGAACTTCATGAGTCAACCATCCCAAGAGTTTTTTCAAGTTCACATTCAAAATCAATGAAGTTATGTTCCTGATGATCGATATCCTCCAGTCTTTCCATGATGGCATGTCGAAGACCTCAGAGTAGCGAGTCTTATAATCCTACCTGAGTTTTGAATATCTTGAAGCTATTGCTCGATTTATGAAGCTATCATCTCCATCCACAAGCATTAATTCTCCCTGAAGATTCATATAACATTGTATATGTTCCGATGATTTTGAGATGTAGATCCAATGTTTATTATTCACGAATACACTTTATATTGGCATACACATTGGTCATGTAGCCATGATTGCTATATGTGACATGGATCTGCAGTGTACTTGATTGGAAGCCATGATTAGTTTGTCCCAATCATGGGTATGACTGCCTCAATGATTATTATTATATTGTGTATGACACTCTCATGGATGCTTTCTTGGGATTACTTGACTCCAGTTCCTTACCACTTTATTAAATATGTTGTGATGTATTTTGGCCATCAGTTTCTCTTCTGACCTCACACATTAGGGGACATCTGTTATAACTCAAAATGACACTTCTATGCATTTATGAAGTTGGCCTACTCATTCACACATTTGTAAACCCGTTTTGTTGGAGTTCTTCTAAAAAAAACTTTTTTGTATGGTATTCACACCTTGATACACATGCAGAGTGCATACACCTGCTATTTTCATACCTAAAATCCCACGTACGTATGCTAGTTGCATACCTGAAAGCCCACGTGTACTGTAAAAAACTGCAAAACAATATAAATTCTACACTTTTCGACAGAGTTTACGATCTATTTTAGGTTGTGCAACCATTTTACCTCCTGTATCCCTTCGGAAAACCGAATAACCATCATTTATTCATATAAAAAGGGCCCTAGGGGGGTCATTTGTATATATGAAAGAAGAGGCAAGAGAACTCTGCCAAATTTCTCCCTTGTATTCCAAGCCTTTTGCATCTTGCTCTGAGTTTCATACTCAGCATTCCCTACCATCCATCCTCCTTATACAATCCATCCCTTTTCCCTACATTGGCATGTTGGTTATGAGGATAGCATATTGGGAATAGTGCACTTGGAGTCAAAGTAAAGGAACCCATGTGAGGTTCCTGGAGCGATGCCGACAAAATTCAGGTTGTAACTTCCAATTTTGTTATTAATAAAAGAGAAAAATCCTTGTCCCAGATCTTCATGTCTTGATGTTTATATTGATGGATGTTTTTCATGCATATCTAACACTTTAGATGACCTTGATAGTTATGCATATGTTTTCATAGTTTGTTCTTTAACATTGTTTCAGACCAGCTTTTGGAGGAGGTCTACAATATTGGAACATACAACAACTAGAAGAGATCGACAACAACCGTAAGGACTTAAGGTACATATTTCAATATTCTATCTCTTCCCTTAATTATTGTAAGGTCTTTTTGGATTTGGGTAAAATATAATATTTTCTATCTTTTAAGGTGTCGAGGCTCTACCTAGTCGCTAGACTTAGATTAGGGGTATTTTTTCCCATAGCAACATCGTCATGAAATAACCTCCCCATTTCAACCTCATTTAAATAGGACCCACTCCATATTATGGCTGAGGTTTATCCTCACTCATGTCTGATCAACGGTCCAGATAGTTCCTTGGATTCTCTTCGTCAAAGCCACACTACAACACAGTGATGGAACACTCTGATGATTCACTCCCCGAACAATGGTCATAATTTTCTCACTGAATCAAATCGATGTTTATGATGATCCTAAGGATTTCATGTCACTAGAATCCATCCATAACCACCAAAACTGATCAACGGTCTAGATTTCTACATCTCCACCTCCGATGAATGACATAGATTTCTTCTTGGTTGTCCTTCGATCTACAACCTTGTTTGCCTCTTGGTACATTCCATTCAGAGTGCCCCTATCTCAACATCTGACGCCACTCCAACCATCAGACTTCAACCAACCCAAAGTGATCAATGGTCATGATTAATTCATCATAATGAGATCGATGACTATGATTCTTCTAGGCTCAAACATGGGTTTTTTCCATGGTTCTTCTAAGTGTTTTCTCAGGCTTACCAATCCTTCAACAAATCTCACTTTTCTCCGAAGAACACTAAGGTTGTTCCTTTCACCTCTAAGTCGAGGTTCTCATCTCCTACAACCCTTCGCTATAAGATAGGAGGTTTCATGGGGAGTTAAGGTTCTTCATTCATGCGAAGGTCTCCCCCAGACATTGGGAATTTTGATACATATCTCAAGGTGCCTTTATACACTCCTTCTAGTTGGGGTTTAAACCCTGTGACCATTGAAGGACTTAATTCCTGGCTTGCTCCACATCCATGAGATAATTTCAACTTTACTACCCTTTTCGGCCTCCTCAGGCCACTATGAAGCTTGAGGGATTAACCTAAGAGGAATATTAATGAGATAATTTCAACTTTACTACCCTTTTCGGCCTCCTCAGGCCACTATGAAGCTTGAGGGCTTAACCTAAGGGGAATATTACAATATATTTCCTAAATTACTAAAGTTTGGGAAATAAACCCTATTATCCTAAGTTCCTTTGGGGAGAGGAACGAGCTCCAAGTGGATAGGAACGAGCTTCTAGAGAGCCAAGTGTCATCCAGGAAGCATGCAGATTTATGTGGGAAATTCCATCGTTGTGGGGGTTTGTTAGCCATTCTTGCCATCCTTCCCATGCGTGCACCTATTACCTCATGCACTGATTAGGATGAAGGCATCCAATTCTACCATTGTTGAACCTCTGCCATTGTGAACCTCTATAATTTTGTTGAGTTGTCCCTTGCCTTACCTGATTTTACTACTATGGTTACCTGGTTGACTTAAGAGTTGGATAGAAGAAGCAAGTTTCCAATCCTGTGGTTTGAAGAGGTGGGTTGTCAGGCCTGTGGGTTGAAGAAGCAGATTTCCAGGTCTGTGAGAAACTCTCTCTAGGTGAGAGAGGTTGTTGGGGAAATGATTTCTCCTTGAGGGAGTCTAGTAGCAACTATAGAGCTATGAGAATTCTTGATCCAACCTATTGTTGAAGCTTTGGAAGGGAAGTGAAGCAGTTGATGGGTTATTGAACAGTGAAGGTGTATATTCCCGAGGTGGGACATGCATGTGGGCAATGAGATTCTGTGAGCAGTGGGCGTAAGTAGGCTTCTTGGAGGGAATCATTCATGTTGCATTGTGCAGTTTTCCATAGTCTCAGCCTAGCCTAGGATTTCCTTTACCTTGGGTGGAGTTTAGTCCCATCTCGAGGATGACCCACTACTGATATCTTGGAGCAGCGTGGTCTAAGGATGGGAGGTTCATGGAAGGTATGCACGCAGTCAATCGTCATATCATAAAAAGATAAGTACCCATTTTATGTTAATTTTATGTTGTGTATCTTGCATATGTGTTATAATGTTATGAGTAATGCCTATATATGTTGCATGTGTAGTCTTATTTTTATTTCTGCATTAATATATATTGTAGAAGAATGTTTATCTATGTTTAAATTTGCATTAGATATATATGTATATCCGAGCATGATAGTTTCAAGTGGCATGACCCGACTTGGGTGGTTAGATATGTTACAATCTGGTTTCAAAATAGTTTTGTTTTGAAGTAGTGGCATGTCCATGGCCAGGGTGGTCGTGGGGAAGTTACAAACTATGTATAAACCATAGACGATTCAGAATCCAAAGGGATATCAGACAAGGACTCTGCTTCTTATACCATGGTAGTAGCAGAGCACAGACGAGTTAGGTGATGATCTAGATTTTATGAGAAGAACGAAGTGGATGCAGATTATTATTAATCTTTAATAGAGAAACATATACATAGATGCAGTAAAATTGGTTTCTATTAACTCAGGAAATAAGTTGAAACTGTAAAATGCAGCGGAAAACAAGCTTGTTGGAATGGTGGCGGCTTATCTCTGAGAAGAGATGTGACGACTGCACTCATTCAGAATAAGATGAGTAAAATGAGGCTTTGAAGGCTTTTTTACAATAAATATGAATGAGAAAACCCTAGACATCCAAAAACATAACCCTGGTAGATGAAGCGCCAAAATTCATGTGGGCCCCGTTTGGCTAAAGTTAGTACATTAACTTCCTAGGGTCGTAACTTTTCCATATGATCTCCGTTTAGGGCGCATGATAGCTCGTTGGAAAGGTATTGATGAGTATATTCATTTAGGGGGATCAATAAAATCCTTTTCCTTTTATCAAGAGTACTGATCGTGAAAAACGTCGTTTAGGCCCTCAAACTGGCCCCCGAAGTTAAAAACTGCTAAAAATAGTAAATTGCCAAAATTGCTAGAAACGTGTTTTGGGCTAGTTGGAGAAGGTGGGTGGCCACCGATATCCACTTGAAACAATCCTCCCTCCTTAGGAAGAAATGGTCTCCATTTCATTGATTTCCCCCATCATATGAGGAAATTTCTACTGAATTTGGCCCCTGGTGAGCCACTTGCCTTGGTGTAGGAGCTACCCTGCTTTGACAACTCAATAAAGATGGATCCTCTGTTGGTGAGTCCCCTTGACCCGTGTGTGCAAAATTTGATCCCTAGATGCTTGTTTCATGCAGTCAGGGTTGAACTCTGTTGGTGTCAATTGTTCTTCTATCTCTGAGGTGTCTAATAATGGTGGGAAATATGGTTGAAGGAGAGCCACGTTGAACACTGGGTGTAGAGCAAGGAATGGATGAATGTTGAGCTCAAAATAATTATCTCCCACAACCTTGATGATGGTGTAAGGCCCATAACAAAGTGGAAGAATCTTTCAATGGGGCCTTGTAAGGCATTCTTTTTGCAAATGCAGCCAAACTTTGCCTCCCACCTGAAACTTATGTGACACCTGGTGTTGATCATGGTGTTGCTTGTACTTGGCATTAGACTTGTGTAAAATCTCCTAAACATGTTGGCGGATGTGATGGATCCACTCAATGAACCGGGTGGCTTTATCAACTTTAGCTGGAGTAGGTGACAAGTCAGTTGGGGTGGCCACAAGGGGTAGTGCAATGTCCATAGGACCCAATGGTTGGAATCCCAATCCCACTTGAAAGGGGTTGTGGCCGGTTGAGCTATGCAAGGCTTGGTTGCAGATGTGTTGAATTTGTTAGCACTGGAAGTCACCTCTGGATTGTGACAAAGGTAAGCCCAATACCCATCAGTTTGTATGTCACAATGAATAAATTAATGAGTGGTCTAATGGATGCAGTCTCAATATAATATCTCTTCAACTCAGAAAACATGGTTGGCATGCATACGCATATGAGATCTTGATCTAAATTTAGTCAGTAAGTTGTAGTAAAGGTGAGTAGGGGGAAGAACTTGAGGAGAGTGAAGAGTTCTACTATGGACATTCGGTCTTCCAACATCCTAAGGAGGAAAAACTCAGAAGACAAGATCCTCTTGATTCAGTGTTTCAGGGGACTGAATGAAATCATCACTAAACTGAAATAAAAAATACATCACAATTCAATGATAACCATCCGACTCAATCATCCATGACCGATTCATTCAGCGTTGGGAGGAAAACACAACACAGAAACTGATTAAAACTGGTCGCGATGTTACTGTGATCAAAACTACATAAAAAAAAAATAACTACCCTCGACTGGATCCTCCATGCCCGAGTGTTCTAACACAGCTGTTTACAGAGATATGAAAATAAACTGACTTACGTTAAATAAGAAGTCTCAAATACAGATACATAACTAGGAGAACCAGAGCTTCATTAAAACTTTACAATACGGGAGCCTAGCTCAACCATCGACCCTTACAAAATATAAAAACTGAGTATATATACTCAGAGCCACTAGCTTCCACCAAGAGCACGCTCTGGTTACTATATTCAAGGCTCAACATCCACATTTTCTTCTGTCAAGATGCACTTGCATTCTTCTGTCAGACGCAAGATCAGATCAGTATGGGCTTTGTAGGAAAATATATTGACAAGGGAACTTTGGGTTGACAGTCTACCTCCATGGCCAATTCTTCCATGATTTCCATTTATGGAATGAGATGAGGTTCCAACCACCCGTCTACTTTCATTAACTACTTTCATTGAGATCAAGAAGAAGCCCAATACTTATGCATGTTCTAGGCGGTGCTAATGATCCCTTCGAATAGATCTCAGCTCTTTGAAACCACGCAGCCCTTTGTTGAGACCAATACGGGCGCTTTGGGCCTTTGGCACGGATTTTCTCCATTGATCCACATGACCTCGGGCCATGACCTGGGGCTCCCATGTGAAATTTTGGGATTTCACATTTTGGGAGTTTTCAATCCATTCAACCTCCAAAATCCCGATGCTCGATCTTGCGAAATGATTTATCCATATCGATGATCAGACTTGTTTTGAAATGACGGCCAAGATAATTTCCTCAAAAAGCCTCAGCTGCCTACTGCTCAATAAGTGCTTACCTTTCATTTATCCCTACTTTCCATATGACCCTGGGCTGCGACCGTGTGCCTAATTCCTAGGCATTTTGGGATTTCGTGTTTCATGAGTTTGCATTGTGTTCCATGATGAAATATTTGAGTCGTGAAATCATTATTGTTTGGATTAGGCAACATGTGTCCCTTTGCATTGGATGGTCCTGATGAACATCGACATTTTGGGACCTTGGGCCATCGACATTTCTCACTTCAACATTCTTGAAATGACTTTCTTCACGCTGATCTTGCACCGCATGTTATTATGGAATGGATGACCAAGATCATTTCGGGACTTCGCACTTCATGAGTCTTCAAGACTCTACCCTCTTACTTTCCCAACTCGTAAAATCATGAAAATTTGATCCAACGGTCCATATCTCTCCTTTAATCAACGGATGCGATCTTTTCACAATTTTGCATTTCACGAGTTTTGATGACTCTGCTCCTTGACCGCTCCATCTCGCGAAACCATGAAATGTTGATCGTGCACCACGTGTCTTTCGCAACAACAACGGCTAGGATTGGCATCATGATTTCATATATCTATCTAATGCTATACTTCATGTAACTCTATGATCTTGATCACCTGATGGTCACCGTTCTTTTTTTTCTGATGGATCCGACGACCAAGATTGAGCCTATGCTTGATGGATTTTCACCAACTCATTATGTGCGTGCCTTTGCACAATCGCGCCCCAACTTTAGATGAAAAATATTTGTGGGTTTTCTAAGAACACTTCTTTCGCATTTGGTCACCCAATGACCAACTTCAAAGGAAAATAATCCCCTTGCAAAAATATGTGATAAAAAAATGTATGGGAGATTCCCGTCCCATGTGTGGGGGTGCTTGGAATTGTACATGCACAGGATATGCATAATCATTCGATGGCCGACCTTAGTTTGGCCATCTGTCTGGGGATGGAAGGTCATGGATTTGGTGAGCTTGGTGTCCAACAATGACTAGAGGCTTGACCAGAATGTGTTGAGGAACCGACTATCCTATTCAGAGACAATGTTTTGTGGGATTCCAAAATGTACCCACACTTTCTCAAAGAATAGCTTGGCAGTGGACTCTGCGGTGATGCTCTTCTTGCAAGGGAGCATAAGTTCCATTTTAGAAAATCGATCAACAACCACGAAAACACAGTCATTCCCCAGCTTAGTGGTCAGAAGGCTCGACATGTAATCCGTTGAGATAGATTCCCATGGCTTGTCAAGAGTAGGCAAAGGGGTGTACAGGCCTTGTTTCTTACTGGTGGGATTAGCAATAGCGCAGGATGACATCTTGCTGAAGTGTTGGCCAGTAGAAATATTTTTGCATCACTGCCACTGTATTTTTGATGCTAAAGTGTCCTGCTACCTGATTGTAGTGGGCTTCCCAAATCAACATTGTGCATTCTCTTAATGGAACGTAGAGATGGACCATATGACACAACAATCCATATTGAATATGGAAATTAGTGATGACTGAGCGTGTGCCCAAAATTTTGTAAGTGTTGGAAAAATTAGGGTTTGTTTCATAGAGTTGGGGTCACCTGGAGGTTTCGTGTCCACAAGAATCTAGCATTGTGGTGAGTGTTGCGACTGGAGGTCATCTAAGGAAATTAATGACTTGGTTGGTACTTCTTGTTTTGTACTTGATGTTGAGGTGGAATTGTTGTAAGTATGTGGACCACTTCTGATGGTGGTCATTCTACAATTTTCCTTGGATCTACATGAACTGCAAGGGCTTATGATCAATGTGGATGATTGTCTCTTTCCCAAGAATGTATTTCCTCCACTGTCAGTAGGCTTGCACAATGGAGTACATTTATTTTTTGTAAGTAGGGTACTTATGGACGACATATGATAGTGTCTCACTGTGATAGGCCACAGGGTGGCCATGCGGAGTGAGAATTGCACCCACAACATAGTCTGAAGCATTTGTCTCAATCTCAAACGGTTGTTGTAGGTCAGGTAATGAGAGTACTGGTGTTGAGTACAAACGCTGCCTCAAATCATTGAATGCTTGTTGTTGAGATAGACCCCCCAAAAAAATTTCCTTACCACCTCCTCTGGTTACTTGGCTGAGGGACCATGCAATATGGGAGCACCCCAACACAAACCTACGATAAAAATTGGCCAGGCATAGGAAGATTTGAAGCTCAGTGAGTGTGGTTGGTGCTAGCCAATAATGGATGACCTAGATTTTGGCTGGATCCACATGTACAACATTCTAATTCACGATGTAACCGATATACTGGACTCGATCCATGTCGAAGGATAATTTTTCCAAATTGACATATAACTTGTGTTTTCGCAGGGTGTGCAAAACCTGTTGAATGTGTTGCAAGTGTTCTGCCCATGTCTTGATGTAGATGATTATGTCATCCAGATACATCACTACAAAATTATTGGTGAAAGGTCACAGGATATCGTCTATCATCCTCATGAAAGTCGCTGGAGCATTTGTCAATCCAAAGGGCATGGCCAACCATTCGAAGAGACCTTATTTTGACTTGAAGGCGGTCTTCCATACATATTTCTTCTCGATTGGGACTTGGTGGTAGCCAGGCTTCAGATCAATCTTACTGAAGTATTTTTTCCCCTTGAGTTGATCAAGGAGATCGTTGATTTGGGGAATCAGGTACCGATTCCTGACTATAATTTTAATTAGGGCCTCGTAATCAATGCAGAGTCTCCAAGTCTCATCTTTCTTATGTACCAACATGATTGGGCTCCCACAAGGCGATGATCTAGGATGGATGTGGCCCCTGTTGAGAAATTCTTAGATTTGTCACTTGATCTTCTCATTCTTTAATAGGGAGTAGTGGTATACTGGCCCATATGGTAGTGGTGCATCGAGGGTCAGATCGATGGGATGCTTGACCTGACAGTGCAAAGGCACCCTAGTTGGCGAGGAGAAGATATCTTGGTATTCCTCCATGACCTTATCCACTTTCTTCTTTTGTGTGGAGAGGTAGGTCATGGAGGTCCTCGATGTGGCTGCAATCTTCTGCTTGTTCTGAGAGTGAATCACGAAGAAGACAAACTTCCTAGTTTGCGAGATGACCTTCCTGCATTGCTTGGCAGAGATCAAGGAAATAACACTAGGTAGGATAGCCTCGAGTATCCTGTACAATTTCTTGTTCAAAGTAATAATGAAATTACGAGGCCTATATTCAGATACAACATGTCGTTTCAATAAATAAGGTTGTCCAAAAAGAACATCACAAACTTCAAGAGGAGCAACGTCACATATTACCTTGTCTTTGAAGGGCTTGATGTTGTATGACAGGCGACACCTGACGTGGAGGTCACTTCCTTGGCAGAGCCATCCAATGGTGTAGGGATGCGGGTACGGTGTTGTCGGCAGGGCTAGCCGCTTGATGACCTCTGCTAAGATGAGGTTCTTCTGAATACGACTATCAACGATGAAATGTAGAGGGGTGCCCTTCACCCACATCTGTGAATGAAAAAGGTGTTCACCTTCCTCTTTCTCATCCAGTTCACTAGGTTGGACCTTGGTAGTGGTAAGAGTGGCACTGGGTTCTACATCAATGATCCATTTTCCCCTTTCTACTTCAGAATCAGAGTCTGACCCTACATCTAAATTAGAGGCTTTCACCTCAGTCACTAGTGACTGCTTTGAGCGGCAATCAACAATGTTGTTCCAAGGGCTCTTATGGAAGTCGCACCACTTCCCAGTCTCTTTATTTGTCTTTATAGTTTCCCTCTTTGCTTGTGTCTTAGGATGGTGGTCCTAAAGCTGTCCATCTTGTCTCTATCCTTTTTCCTATGGGTTTGATGCAGGAGCATCGCTCCAACCCAGCAACGCACCAGCTAGACAACACATCAAGCGCGCATTCAACGAAGAGAAAGGCACTAGCCCTTTCATTTTAAATTTTAGAATGTAATTAAACTTTTGTAAGGCTGGAAGATCCAAATCGATGCCTTTGTGCAGATAGTATATAGAGTCACCTTTACTAGTTGATAGGCTAATAAGATCTAGATCCAATTCAGACTAGACAACCATTGAATGTAATTCATTGTAAATTAATGAGAGTAGGTAGCTTGGAGGGAAGAGCTTGAGGAGCCCCTTTTAGTAGAAAATATCTTTGTGTCTAGATTCATTAGAGAGAGAGAGGCATATAGATTAGAAGATAGATTGGAGAGAAGAGAGGAGAGCCAAGACTCTGTTGCAGTCCAAGCTTTTGTACACATTGTAAAAAGGCATTCTGAGATTAATACAAAGAGAAATTTTTCCTGCATGAGAATCTTTATGTGTTTATGTGTATTTTGAGTGAATGTATTTTATGTGTTTATATGCATATGTTGTATATGTATGTTAGATTCCATCTGCAGGGATAGATAGAATTTCCTATCTGTGGATTTCTTTGATTTCAGTTTGGGTTCTTTGTGGCTGAATACAAGGGGTTGCATGACAGAGTGTTGAGGACTCTGTGAGCCAATGAAAGTGTGCACATCTGAGTGCTGTGTTGAATTCAGGAAAAGACGTGCCAGGAGGGCACACCAGAGGAGTCATAAACTCAAAGGAGAACCTCAAGGTTACCAAACACCTTGGAGGAAAGACTATGTAGAGGAGGGCACAGAGACAAGACATCATTGTTGAGGATTTTGTAGAGCTCTACTAGGAGGGCATTGAGCGAGTACAAGAAGTGCACCGAGGAACTCTATTTTGATTTCAGAGATAAGGGAAGTGTTGGAGGAAGACACTTATAGAGTTGTTTAATACTCTGTAGGCTCGGCAAGGCGTGCTTGATCATAAGTCACCAGGAGGGTGCTTATATCCTTTCAGGGAGAGAAAGGAAACAGATTTGTTGAACACTTTGGAGGAAGACCTGTGCAAGGAATGCAACATACCAACACTCAGATGAAGTGTTGATAGATAGTTTTTTGTAGGTTAGTCAAGCACAAGTAGTGTGAAAGGGAGTAAACTGTTTCAAGTTCGTAAGCTCAGGAGTAGTATAGGATAAATCGGTAGGTGCAGACACTAACTGATCTCCCTAGATCCACCTAGATCTAGAACAAAACACACCAGAACATGACACTTTNTACAATGATGAACTTGCAAAAGAACGCAACCAACCAAAGTGATAGTAATAGCATAAACTCAATATAAACCTATGTATGTGATCAAGGAATCATACAATAAAACAGAACAAGCTTTATAGGAAAGAATCATATTACTATATCATATTAAATGTGAAAGAGATATTACAACCATGGCATTGATGTCATAAGGTCCCTTCCAATTGTCCTTCGTTCCCCACACACTTCCACTCCAAGAATTCTGAGAGCATAGATCTGATAATATTCACAATATGTCTTGACAAAATGGCTCATCTAGCCAAGCTAACAATCTCCAAAGCTCAATCCAATCCAAGCTAATCCCAAAAGCTAATCTCATCCAAGACAACTTTCTCCATGAGAGCTCCTCTCCTTTTATAATTTGAAGAGGGTAAGGTGAGGAGGTTAGGATGATCCCACCAAATCATGAAAACAAGTAAAATCCAAACCATTCATATGCCGCCTCACCATGGAAGTTTCTCCTTCTAGAAGCATCGAGAAGATGCTCGTTTTTCCCATGTATGAGCATTCTCGCACCCTGCTTATAGAGAAACCTGTGAACCTCTCGCAACCCAGCTATGGTGCAGCCTACGAGAATTAGGCATTCTCACACCCTGCCTATATAGAAACCTGCAAACATCCTCTTTAATAGGGTTTTTACAAAGGAGAATGCAACTTATTTTCTCAGGAAAAGTTCTTCTCTCTTCTTTCTTCAGGAACTCAGGCCACTGACCCCTGTGAAGGAAACATATAGGTTTACATCATTAACAGTCATAGGGATGATGGAAATAATGTGTAACATAGAGCCCCCCAAAGTATGAAGGTAGAACAGAGTGATAGATGAAATACTTTGTCGAGTGTGTGTAGGGAACAAGGAACAGTTGGTTGGAAACCTGCCAAAAAACAAGGAAATACAGTACAATAATATATCATCACTTAGGTAGGAATTCCCATACTCATAATACAAATGAATCAAAGCATAAATGTTGACATGCAAAGATCCATGTCAAGTAAGACAGGTCATGGCCACCAAACATACACTGTGGATCCAGGACGATATGACTCAAATCTGAACATAGCTGCCAAAAATACATTGTGGATCTATGTGTTAAGGACTCAAATTTGAACATAGACACTAGACATACAATGTGGATCTATGTAACAGTACACTGAATATACTCCAACAACCTGGATCTGTCAGAAAATATCTAGGGTCTTCATGTCCACCACTCTATAGTACAAATCTAACAATGTGAATACATGTGTCGAAGTCAAACATGGTAGAAACCACTTGATTACCGGTGATTAGTGTATACCGTTAACAAGTGCGAGGGAAATCACCATTAATGTCAATGACTCCCAAGGTACACTAGTACAATCCAACGAAAGTGAATAAATGAGATGAAGTTGAACACTCGACGGAATCTCCCGATCAGGGGTCAATAATGAAAACCCACTATCGAAAGAGAGGAAACCTGCCATTGAGGCATGCAATTTCCAAGGTACCGATTGTTTTCTAAGTCTAATTCCTGGATAATGAGTTGAAGTTGATAGGAAAAGACTCATTAGAGGAGGGCCTTAATGTATCCCACATCAATGACACGAAACAGGTAACAAGATTTGATGTAGATCAGAGTAACAAATGATTCAAGACTGACTTAGGGATGGCCGATGCAATAGAAGGCTTTAAGGACTGCAAAAATGGCCGACACAATAGAAGGCTTTTTGGGTTGGACATCTTTTTTAACATATTGACGACACAACAAATGTCTTGGGAACACTAACTCAACAACAGGGATCACAAACCGATTTTTAATATTATAAAGGTGTATGATCAAGAGACAAGTGGATTTTTCCAAACTAGACACAAGGTGAGTAAAAGGGTGTCATGTTCAAAAGTGACTCTTCGATTGAATACAAGTTTAGACATATTTCTTTCCCAATTTTCCCCCCCACCATTTCTGGCAAGTACCTCTTTATTTTTACACAAGCTTGAGGAGGATAACATATGCTTGAAATGTAAGCTCATCCTTCGGACGAGTCCCTTGGAGTATGTTTAGAGAACCCTAAAAAGGAGTGGTTCGGTCCCATAAGGGCATTTCAATGTTTGTTTAACGAATCTAAAGATAGAAAACTCAGGGGTTTTTCATGTTTATAGAGTCTAAAAAACACTTAACGAGAAATCTCTTAGTTCCTTTTTTGTAAAGTAGTCTGATGAGACCGAAAAAGAGATAAACTGTCGCTCAATAGACGTTTTCTTCAAATACTTTAATGAGCGTGAAAAGAACAAGGTTGCTCGACAATCTTTTCATGTTTAGAGAGTCTAAAAAGAGCTTAAAGGGAACTCTAGGGGGTTCCTTTTTCGTATAACCTTTGCGAATCCAAAAAAGTGATAAAAGTATACTCGGTTACATTCTCACGTATTTACGAGCACGAGAAAGAACAAAGACTAAGCTTGGTAACTTATTCTCATGTATTAACGAGCATGAGAAAGAACAAAGACTAAGCTCGGGATTGTTTTCATTTTTACGCAAGATTTAAAACAAAACGAAACTATGGTTGGACCTAGTTTCATTTTTATAGAAGCTTGAACTAGAGGAAACTATGCTTGAGGTAAGTGGTTTCATTTTACACAAGATTGAACCATAAAAAACTATGCTTGGACTTCCCAACGCATTATCCACTAATTCGCATGGTTGGTACTTAGCCCCCAGCTTAAGAAGCTCACGGATCAACTTCAGCATGAAGTCTAGAGGCTGAGGCAAATGCCCCCCAAGCTTTGTTTTATCCAACTACAAAGGAGAATGAAATGAAGCTTCAAATACTAGACGAAGGACTTGACTCAAATACTAGCTTCGTTTCATTTTTTAACGAGCTTGACACAGAAACAAGAACTATGCTCGTAACCTTTGTTTCATTTTTTAACGAGGTTTCCATAGAGATGAAAAGACTATCCTTGTGAGTGGCTTCATTTTTTAACGAGCTTGAA
>JASDQU010883197.1:15791-26100 GCA_032191745.1 Picea mariana
TTAACGAGCTTGACACAGAAACAAGAACTATGCTCGTAACCTTTGTTTCATTTTTTAACGAGGTTTCCATAGAGATGAAAAGACTATCCTTGTGAGTGGCTTCATTTTTTAACGAGCTTGAAATTAGAAAACTATACTCAAGTCTGGTTTCATTTTTTAATGAGCTTGAAATCATAAAATCATGCTCATATACCTTTGTTTCATTTTTTAACGAGGTTTCCACAGAGATGCAAAAACTATCCTTGGAGCTGGTTTCATTTTTTAATGAGCTTGAAATCAGAAAACCATGCTCAAAGATGGTTTCATTTTTTAACGAGCTTTAAATCAGAAAATCATGCTCAAAGACCTTTGTTTCATTTTTTAATGAGGTTGCCTCAGAGATGAAAAAACTATCCTCGGAGTCTCTCTTCTTGATCATGGATTCCAAGAGGAAAATGCTCCGTAATGACATCATGTCAAGGGACAAATCTCGGTCATGGCTTCCAATAGGTCTTCACTGGAAGGAAGAAACACACTCTGGAAGCACACCATGTCAAGGGTTGCGATAGGAGTAAAGAGATCAGGCTCTAACAACCCTATCGAAGAGATCACCATGCCAACTACTGGATCTAAGTCATCAGAAGTTGAAGTCATGGGAGACAACGCTACATAATTGACCTGTGGCGGGGGCGATACCGTATGCATATAAGAACCATTTAGGGGGGAAATCTAGTTAGGGTCAATGAATGAAAGTTGATCAACAGTCATAACTCATTCATCATGAGGGAAATATATCACACGAAAAAGAGTAGACACAATAGCTTTCATGGCATAGACATAATCTTTCCCAAGGAGTAAAGTGAAATCCAAGGGGTCTTGGACAACCATGATATAAATAAAGACAATTTTCCCTCCCAAAGTTACAAGAAACTGAGGAAGGGTCCCTAAAGGTTGACTAGTTCTTCTATTAAAAGCTAACAAATTCTGCGTAACCGGGGCAAGTTGAGGACAACCCAAAGCTTGTCAAGCAAAAGAGGACAAAATGCTAACGGATGCACCTTCATCTATCAACGTCTGAGGAATGTCCTGACCACAAAATTGCACTGTAATCTAGAAAGGAATGTGAGAGGGAAGACGAGGTTCAGTTAGCACACCCCAATTAATAAGGATGGCCTCATTACTTGGAGGGGGTTCCACAGGGGAAGGAGGAATATCCCTCGGCATGGTAGATTCTATATCAACGAGAAAAACATGGGTAGTATCGGGTTTACTCTCTAGCGGGAGAGTAGGATCGACCGATGATGAGATCATATCGACCACATGGGTTGCATTTTCCAAGGGGAGAATGGGGTCGACAGGTGGAAATGGATCGACCACTTGGGTGACACTCTCTAACGGGAGAGTGGGATCGACCGAGGATGGGATGGGATCGATCGCTTTAGTTTCACTCTCTGAGGGGAGAGCGGGATTGATCGAAGATGGTATCGGATCAACCACTTTGTCAACTGGTTCAATTAAGGACGTGACCAGATTGATGACATGATCAATCAGATTGATCAGCAACGGGTCCAAAGTGATCATTCCATCAACTATAAGGGGGTTGAGAGAAAACTTACGATAAGCAACTGGAAGTTGAGGCTGTGAAACAGTCATGTCTTCTAGTAATTTTGAGGCTTTGTCCATACGAGGGTGAAGGTGAGTTAGATGACTCCCTTTGCATAACATACACAGGAACTTGACTCTACTTTTATTTTTCCCCATGGTATCGTGACTAGTTGATGAGAGGTCATCAACATGTTATTCAGAGGCTGATGATATGGGTTGGTCAAGGTGTGTAGACCATACTTCTATAACCTTGGATAGACCAGGGCAATCCTTAAGAAGATGGCTACCCTTACAAAGCCTGCAAGGGTACTTTGGTTTACGAGTTGTTTGGGTGATCTTGACATCATCAACACTCCCAGCACGATTGACAATAACTGGTTGTTTTCCAACATGTTTTACAGTGGTTGGAGGTTTTTACCCTTGTTTATCTTTCTTCTTCTTAATCTTTCTTTTCTTCTTCTTCTTATTCACTGGGTTACTAGCTTCATAACTTTCACTCGATGAAGAAGATGAAATGGAAGGCAACCTTGCAAGCGAAGAAGGTGAAGAAGACCTTACTGGTGAAGAAGGTGAAGGATCAACATGAGGTTGATGCTCTTGGGGGGAAGTGCTTACGACCGAAGAACTTACTGCATTCGGGATTACTTGAGTGGAAAACAACCATATCGGTAATCCAATTGTGAGACCTGGAAGGCTCAAAGTAGCAATGTGAGGAGGACCAATGTTTCCGTAAGAAAGAAAAACAAAAGGTTCCCTTGGAGAAGAGGTTCCTTCATTGGTCATTTCAGGAACTGACGCCATTAAAAACAAAAATCCAATCTAGAGTCCACTAGGGAGAACAAAAAACACACACTAAAAATCTAGTAAGCAAGAAAGAAAACAAAACCTTCTCACAATGAGCACACTAGTTGGTGATGAAATCCAACGTCGCGAGAAAAATGTAAGAAGGGGATGAGATAGAGCGGGTGGAAAAGTTATGTTGATGACTTGCTTAATGGACTTACACCTTGGTTCAAGCTCCCACACATAATCGTGGGTATATCCTCCAAGGAGCCTGAGTGAGTTTGGCCAACGTCGATTCCAGGTACCGTGAAGACTTGCCCCTCCACAGTCACCTCATGTAAAGAAACTAGAGAGATAGGCCACTAAGGTTACCAATTACTATAGTGATGTCTGGGGAAACAGTCGATAGTCCAATCCACATGTAAGGGCAGGGTATCTAGCCCGAAATCAACTTGAAAGGCTTCCACTCATCATTGTGGGTATACCTCTCAAGCGACCCCCATAATACATGTAACCTCTACACCAAGACCAACAAAGCAGGGTGAGTAACTCTGCCAGTCTCANGACCTCGTGATTGACCCTTGTGTTAGAAGGGCTTCCTAGGACAAAATGTAATAAGTGGATTTCATTGCTCCCTAACACAAGATTCTACGTTTGTTCACAGCTTTGGAAAGTTATCTTTCACACCTATTCCAAATCCCTACAACTAATCTAATGTAGGTTTGCTACCAGAAAATATAAAAATGTCTAATCAATTTTTATAAGCACTTTATTTTATGGCTGTTGTTACTCAAGAGGAAAATGGCATGAACAATATGGTGTTTTGACCGACTCGAATGTTATGCAAAGAGATGAAGATGCAATCTTTTCATTTCGATGAAAGCTATGCTACGAGAAGGAGAAAACATTTATCATTCCCATATACACAATGTCCCAAAATATATTAAAATGATCAATATCAAGATTCTCAAGAAATGAGAAAAATACACTGTACACCAATGCACGATTCATGGCCCCCCCAATCATGAGGGGGAAATTTATCATTCTGCTACTTCAAATGAAAGGATGCCCCCAATCCAATATAAAGAAAGAAATTAAATCTTTTTGTTTCAAAAATTCCACTAAAAGCAATAATGAACTTTCTTAAAACAAAGAAACCCAAACTAAAAGTTTTCTTTTAAAGCGAACTATTCAGAAGAAATCTGATCTTTCCCTAAACAATTCTAAAGAAAACACAGGCTTTGGAATTGAAAGGAACTCAAAGAAAGAGACTAATCCTTAAAAACCAAACAAAGCAAAGATGGCTAAAAGCAACTCAAAGAATGTCAAGCAGACTGTAAACAGATAAATATAGGCTCCAAAAGTTCAATCCAGCTGATCAAAGAAAAACTAGGCATCAAAATATAGGAAAGCCTAATTCCAAACAAAAATTTCAAATGGGTTCACAGCCTAGCTATAGGGTGAAATGCGAAAATTAGTGGAGTTTGCAGGCTGGACACAGGTAGCGTGCAAACATGTCGCACTGGATTACACAGTAGGGTGCGAAACTGAGGGGTTTTCGCATGCTGTAGACCAATATAGTGTGAGACTACTTGAAATCAAAGAGAATTTGGAAATGGACAAAAGAGTATAAGTGAACTTTCAGATCCAGAGAGTCTAGATGGATCTCCCATAGACTCAGAAACGAGAAAATAAGCAATCAAAGCAAGGGAAACTAGACTAACTAGGAAACAATCTGTTCCACAGTGGAGTCACCAATTTTGGTATAGGATAAATCGGTAGGTGCGGACACTAACTGATCTCCCTAGATCCACCTAGATCTAGAACAAAACACACCAGAACATGACACTTTCCTTAAGTTTTAGATATTGAATTTACTAACTAAAGAGGGATAGGTGACATACCATTTAAACATCGCTTCCTCTCACCATCGCCATCCTAGCTCCGTTCCAACACTCATACAATGATGAACCTGCAAAAGAATGCAACCAACCAAAGTGATAGTAATAGCATAAATCATTATAAACCTATGTATGTGATCAAGGAATCATACAATAAAACACAACAATCTTTATAGGAAAGTATCATATTAAATGTGAAAGAGAGATTACAACCATGGCCTTGATGTCATAAGGTCCCTTCCAATTTTCCTTCATTCCCCACACACTTCCACTCCAAGAATTCTGAGAGCATAGATCTGATAATATTCATAATCTATCTTGACAAAATGGCTCATCTAGCCAAGCTAAAAATCTCCAAATCTCAATCCAATCCAAGCTAATCCCAAATGCTAATCTCATCCAAGCCAATATTCTCCATGAGGGCTCCTCTCCTTTTATAAGTTGAACAGGATAAGGTGAGAAGGTTAGGATGATTCCACTAAATCATGAGAGTGAGTAAAATCCAAACCATTCGAATGCCACCTCACCATGGAATTTTCTCCTTCTAGAAGGATCGAGAAGATGCTCAGTTTTCCCACGTATGAGCATTCTCGCACCCTACTTATAGAGAAACCCGTGAACCTCTCACAACCCAACTATGGTGCAGTCTACAAGAATCAGGCATTTTTGCACCTTGCCTATATAGAAACCCGTGAACATCCTCTTTAATAGGGTTTTTACAAAGGAGAATGCAACTTATTTTCGTAGGAAAAGTTCTTCTCTCTTCTTTCTTCAGGAACTTAGGACATTGACCCCTCTGAAGGAAACAAATAGGTTTACATCATTAACGGTCATAAGGATGGAAAAAATAATGTGTAACAAGGAGGAATCGTGGCTTTGTGCATAGAGTTCCAACAGAAGGGAACATAAGGCCGAGACACTTCAAGGTCTGATCCATAGACAAAGTTCAAGAGGGAAAGCATTTTTAGAGCGCAGGAGAGACCCAATTAGTCAGGCTCACAGAGGAAGCAAAGGTCAAGGCCTTTGAAGCCTTGAGATCTTTCAAGTCTGGGAAGAATTGAAAGCTAAGGAGGAGGAGCATATGCATCCATAGGATCAGTTGCAGGGAAGAGATCTGGACCGTTAAGAGCTCACGTCCAGACACCCAAGGGAGCGCACTAGATAAGAACAAATCTGAGCCTTCATATCTAAGCTCTAGGACCAACAGTCGTTGGATCCAGCTGAAGGTGCATGAGGTTTAACTCCCTGAAAGTGCACAGGAGAGAAAACTTTGCAAATTCTTGAAGTTTTGAAACCATCAAAACCGTCCATCGTCCAGGTAGATAGGTGGCAATAGATCTGGAAGCTCAGGAAATCGGGTATCGAAATATCATAGGTGAGGAGTCTTTCGACTTCACGAAATGCGAAGTCCTGATACAAGAAGGAATGGATCAATTCTTTGGATTGCAGGAGCATGTGGACCATTGATCTAGTGTCGGGGTTACGGAGACCTGGAGAATGAAGGTGAACCACATCAGGGATTCTAGATATGCCAAATCCAAAAACACATTTTGAGTTGGCACTTGGTTTTTCCATCGTCATAGTTAGAGGGTCTTGGCAAGAGGAGCTATTGCCGAGAGAAAATATCTTCGATCGAAACATCGGGGATCGGGAGTTTAGGAAGAAGAGAGTCAGGAGTGACTCGCATGTGGAAATCCTGAAGTCACAAAATGTGACGTACCATTTAGGTTAAGCCTGTGATCATGTGAATGGTCACGTGAGCAGAGGGAGCTATCAGTCATTAAGCCCTTTTCATAGTTTTGGGAGTCGTCAGGGGTGGCTCATATGTCGAAGTCCTGAAATGCAAAGTCCTGAAAAACTTTTTGTGTAGGCGTGTGGTCACAACCCATGGTTGCATGAGAGAAGGGGCTTGCGCTTGGTTCTTAGTCGCGTAGGCAGAGTTTCATAACAGGACCTGTGGTTATATGTGTGAAGGTTCTAATAGGTAATCAAAGAGCCATTTCGACTCAAAGGAATTTGAATGATCCTCGACCGAGAGGTCAGTGGACCCTGTCAAGGAAGAGGTAGGTAGGGGTTTTGCATTAGGTTTGGGGCTGCTTTTTCCCTGCTTTTGTTGTAAGGGGTTTCTTCACCCAAATTGACGTGTCTTTTGTTTGAGCTTCTACTTGATCTTGACGACATATCAGTAGGACATGCCCAAGGAAGAGATGTCCAGAAACTCCATTTCGGCTTGACGTATCTTTGCAAACCACCACAATACTTGAGCATCATATGTCTCTCATAATATTTGATACCCAACTTGGTGTGCAAGGTATGAAAGATATTTGTAAACTCTGGCATGACTTGGTCTCTTTCGTTCCGCAGTGTGGTCCATTTTGTATATAGGTCGTCATAAATTATGACAGGGTAGTAATGTTCTTTAATAGCATCCCTGAATGACTCCTAGGTGACCATGACTATAAATAATGTGGGTTCCTCTATTTCCTTCTGCTCACAGAAATTCTCCCGTGAATCTTTGACATGGGGAACGGTTTTGAGGAGCTCAAAAGTAATATTTTCTCTATTCGAGAAGTTATGAAAAAAAAAATACCCTTCTAGAAAATTCAACCATTAGTCTATGGTGTCTATGTCTATCTATCCTTCAAATATAGGAATATCAAATTTGATTTGTACCTTGAAAGGGGCGGTGCTACTGCTTGAGGAAGATGCTTCTCCTATTGGTATCCACTGAAGGATTTGCACAAAAATTATCCATCATTTTGTTCCTCTGTTGCGTGAGGGATTCCTCAAAAAACATTTTGAAAGGATCTCTTGTCCCTTCATCTTTATTTTCACCCACCATGAGAGTTCTCTTGGTTGTGCGAGATATTTTTTCCTCAAGAGAAACAATCTCAAGCCCCAATTCTTTGTACCCTAACCTCATTGGGGACATGCATTAAAAACAATAAGGAGCAGATCGCTCTGATACCATTGATCTGGATTTTATGAGCAGAACGAAGTGGATGCATATTATTATTAATATTTAATACAGAAACATATAACATGTATGTGATAAAAAAACAAAGATACAATAAAATTGGTTTCTATTAACTTAGGAATAAGGCTGAAACTGTAAAAGGCAACGGAAAACAAGCTTGCTAGAATTGTGGCAGCTTATCTCCGAGAAGAGATGTGATGGCTGTGCTCATTCACAAGAAGATGAGTACAATGAGGCTCTGAAGGAATTTTTACAGTAAATATGAATTCAAAAACCCTATACATCCAAAAAACTAACCCTGGGAGATGAGGCGCCAAAAGTCACGTGGGCCCTGTTGGGGTAAGTTAGTACATTAACTTCCTGGGGTCGTAACTTTTGCATACGATATTTGTTTAGGGTGCATGATAGCTCGTTGGAAAGGTATTAACGAGGATATTCAGTTAGGGGGATCAGTCAGAGCCTTTGGCTATCATTGAGAGGCCTAATCATGAAAAAACATCATTTAGTCGCTCAAACTGGGCCCCTAAGTTAAAAACTGCTAAAAATAGTAAATTGTCAAAATTGACAGAAAATTGTTTTGAGCCAATTGGAGACAGTGGGTGGCCACAGATATCCACCTAGATCAAGTGATATCCTTTCCAAAGTCTACAAAGGAAATAGGGCTTACGTCCTATATGTCGAGGCTTCTCAATCATATGAATGCTCCCAACTTGACTTGTAGTGGCTAGTGACATGCTCCCAACATGACCTGCAGAGGCTAGTAGCTTGTCTTTAACATGACTTGTAGAGGTTGTTGATGAACCTCCAACATGACTAATAGAGGTCAGTGATGAATCCCAAACATGACTAGCAGAGGTTGTTGATGTATGTGCAATGTGACTAGTAGTGACTAGAGTTGTGCCCCCAACATGACATGCAACGGATGGTTGCTAGTATTCAACATGACTTGTAGAGGTTGTTAACCTATCTCCAACATGACTAGTAGAGGTTGGTGATATAATTCTAGTATGCCTCGCAATGACTGGACTTGTGATTCTAGCATGACTTGTAGCAGCTAGTTGAGGCATTTGAGACCAAGGTTCTGGGAAAGACTGGTTTTGAGAAATTGCGGGCCAGGAAGGGTCCTAGTATACACCATGGCTCTGTCTACTAGGATAGTATCCTCCTCCAAACTGATTCATAAAGGGTTGTAAGGGAATCATCACTGAGGAATCCGCTTGGGAAGAGAAAGAGACATGACAAGGGTTACTCAGGTGAGGATATATATGTTTCCCCCAGATGAAGGAAATTCATGAAGGGGGTTTCCCATACTTTAAAACTGAATCCCCCTAGTTGTAACACCAGAGGAGAAACAAAGGTTCACCATGGGAAAAGTGTTCGTAGGAACTGGCATAGCGGAAAAACGATAGATGGAATGGATGTAATAAGTAGAATGACCACCCATTTGAGCACTTGATCTTTGAAAAGTGAAGCTAGGATTGGATCCATAGGAAGGAATATTCCAACCTCCTACCGTAAGATTTGGTTGAGGGATATGAATCCCACCAAATGAAAAGGGAGAAAAAGGAGGCATCATGCCCCCATACCCAAAACTAGGATTCACATAAGAAGATGAGACAAAGGATGGCAAGTGCGAAGACATGTCTGGCATACCAAGAGAAAAATGATTAGAGACCCAAAGTGTGATGTACCCAACTGATGCAGGAGCATCTTTCCACCTTAGCAATGTGCCAGTAATCCAACACATCAGTGCACATTCAAGAAAGGGAGAGGCACCAACCCTCTCATTTTCCCCTTGAATTTTAAAAATTCAATGTATTTAAATTTAATTAAATGTTGTAAGGTTGGAGTAAAGCCAAGTTGACCTTTGTGCAGGATGAGTGTAATTGCCTTTATTAAGGCTCGAGTTGGAAAGAGCATGAGCAGTGCCTCAAATATGAGAATGTACGTGATCATTCAATGTAATTATGCTCATTATATAGGCACTGAAATGGTGATTGGAAAGCAGTAGGTAGTTTGGAGGGAAATCTCGTTGAGCTCCCTCTTGTATATATCAATGTAATTTATACCTAAAAAAGGTTGTTGATGGGTTGTTGAAGGTTATGTAATACCATTGTAAGCCAAGAAGAGATGATTTAGGAGAGAGGTTGAAGACTCTGTTGTAGTCCAGCCACGTACCTTTTGTAAAAATTGTTCAATATTAATGGAAAAGTAGATTTCCCTACATAACAATCCGTGTGTGTTTATCAGCACAGTAAATGTTTCTATCTGAGTGGTTTTCGATGTGTTTTTTATGAATTTTGTAGATTTGGATGTATGTATGTTTCAATTGCAAGAGTAAGATAGAATCCACTATCTATCTGTGAGTTTGTTTGAGAGTTCTAGGTTCTTTTAGGCTAGTGCAAGGAATGCACGACAGAGTATTGGAAACTCTGTGAAGCCAATGCAAGGAGTGCATTATTGAATCCTGTTTGGAATTCAAGAAGAGAATGTGCCAAGTGGGCACACCAGAGAAATATTAATCTCAAGAAGAAACCTCAAAGTTGTTGAACACTCAAGAGCAAAGACTATGCAGAGAGAGGACAACCATAGTTACTAAATACTTTGCAAGCTCTGCAAGGGTGCATTGAGCAGGAGGTGCAAGGAGTGCACAATACCAACACTTTTCTGAAGTGCTAGATAAATTGAGGAGAACAGAGTTGTTGAACACTCTAGAAGAAAAGGCCTGCAAGGAGTTGCAGAAGCCAAGGACCTTCAGGTTCAGATAGCTCAAGAGGAAGAGCGTTGAGTTGTCAGGATTGCATTAGAAGTCTTTTAGGGAAGAAGAAGGGTTGAGACCCTTAGAAATTTTGAGTAGTTTCAAGCTTAGGAGAGATATTGCCTTTCTGCTGTTAAGAACCAAACATCAATATAGCATATAAAAACCTCAGGAAAGGTACTCAACGCCTTGAAAAAGAGATAATTTCAGATAATAAGCCTCTTCGAGGGGGCAACCTCCTTTTACCCCACTTAAATGTTCAAGTACAAGATGATTCAAAATGAAAATGTCTCCTTGGTATATATA
>JASDQU010883198.1:12383-26060 GCA_032191745.1 Picea mariana
TAGTATTTTTATTTCTTCCTTGACGCCTATTGTTATTTCCCCCCCGGGGGTTCTAATTCCCTTGGTTCTGGTTGCCCCCAGTAGGTTGGTTTTATTGGGTTTGATTCCCGCCTTGGCCTTGGTTTCTATTTTTCTTATTTCTTCCTTTCTTTTTGGCATTATTCAATGGATGGGTCGGATTTTCCGTATTCAGCTGTTCGAAATTTTAATATTGTTGAACGAGAGAGGTTTGAAAAAAATTCACCCCAGCATGAGGGTGTGGGGGGATCATGGGTTGTGGTGGACTAAGAAATGGGAAGTATGGATTCTGTGGGATTTGTGATCCATAAGGTATGCAGGAAGGCGTGGTGATTTTGCTAGTACTTAAAGTATAAGCTGAGGTAGAGGGGGTCCCAAAACTTGTCTGGATAGGTGGGTGTATTGGGGGTGCCGACGGTGGCCCGCTGATGGGCTGAGGAATAACAACAGGGTATGGCTGTTGATAAGGGGGTGGGGGGTAATAAGAGGTTCCCCCATATGCTGACAAATATTGAGGTGTGCTATACATTGGTGGTGGTTGGGGTTGAGGATTGTGGTGTGTGGTATTACCAATCGATTTGTCTGCTGAGTGAGACATCCTGGGTTTGTCTTGACCGAATGGCACTGGTTTGGGGAGGTCAAGAATTACTGTGTATAAGTACGCTGATTGTGAATAGATGAGGTCGTATTGTTGAGCCTTATTGATGGATTATTCTTCAGATTGAGGGAAGGTGGAAGCTAAATCTTTACCGAGGAGAGAGACAAGCGATCTGAGAAACCAATCAAAACACTATTGTTTGGTGGTTTCAACTTTGCACAAACTACGCCATCTATGCCACTCATGAATGTGATCAGTGATATGTGTGGCTAAGGTTTGTTTGAAATTAGAGAGTAGTTCAAGACCATTGTCATGGTGGATTGGTAATTGAAAGAAGGTAAAAAATTCTTTGGCCAAGGACTCGAAAGTCGCATGGGACCCCGATTTTTTGTCTACATACCATTTGGATGATGGGTTAGTGAGTGTGCGTTGAAATAATTGTAGTCTGATAGAATCATCCATGATGATGTTGGAAGAGAACCATAGGTGGAAAGTCATGAAATGATCGGCAGGGTCATCACTTGCCTTTCCTTCAAATTTAGGGATGTATGAAGGTAGTTTAGTGGGCATTGTAGGTCATGTGGGGTCATGCAGTATAGGATCATTAGTGAGTTTTCTTAGATCTGGTATGTTAAGAGAGGCCAAATATGGCATCTACAGTTGGGGGGGAGATTTATCTCCAGCCATGGTGTGAGTGGGTTGTGAACCTGACCCTTAAGGGGGACTAGGTGGGTTGGTACTTCCCCCTTGAGAGGAAGTTGTCCCCCCGCTTCCATGTAAAGGAGAGCGAGTGGACGAAGGGACTTGGGAAGTGGACCCAAGTAATGTGGAACCAAGCAAAGCTAATCCTAGAACAGTGGCACTCATAGGAGTGTGTGAAGGTGGTGCCGATGAGTTGGCAAGACTAGGAACTCCCCCTAAAATAGGAGGGAGGTTTAGTAAGCATTTGGATTAACGGGGGTTCTGTGGGTCCCCTATGATGTCCAACTAGCTAAGTGGATGTGTGCAAAATGTGATGAGAGAAAAATAAACAAGATCCTTTGTTGGAAATTTTGAACTTTACACAATATATATATCTAGATCAAAATGTAATCAGAAGTGCATCATACATAAAGTGTTTTTTGAAAAAGAAGCATATATGTGGATAAGTGGGTTTTGTCCGCGTGGGAAATCAAAGAAAACAAATGCTCGTGTTCTAAAATATGTAACGTGCTTCCTCTCAAATAGCACTGGACCTTCCAATAGTACACAACAGTGGGGTCTGAAGTCATTGGAAGAGAAACTAGTGAAGGATGAAATAATCAATTATAATGAGGGGTAAAGGGGGCATATCCCAATATCCACACAAAATCCGATCAAGGTGCAATTGCAGCCCACAATTTCCAACTAGGAATATGTCCTAAAATTTGGTCACTAGGTACCTCGGTCAAAGTGCGACATTTAAATTTTCAGCCTAAGAAATGGGTCACGGGCTGGATCTCATCCAAGAGGTGGGTGCCTCAAGGGGGGATGCAAAGAACAACCGAACCTTGGCCTTCAACCCTTCATGGGTATCTCCCTACATTATGGTGTTAGGAAAACTTGACTTGGAGGATTTTTAGTTCCCTATTTGACAACTTCTATTGTTTTGATAATGAGAACCAGATAACGGGGAGTTATTTGGATGCCTATCCTCGAAATCCTACCTAGAATAAAAACTTTCTTTTGGCACCTTCTGTGGAGGAAAACTTAGTGATATTTTTAGAAAATTTTTAGATGTAGTTGTTTGAGATATTGGGGGTGTGAACCAACCTCGTTGAAATTAAATGGGAGTGGATAGTTTCGTCAAGAAAAGGGTGGGGTGTTTAGGAATCCCTTTAGAGGAAACTTACTTTGACCTCCACGTTTCAAGAAGAAACTATGTGAGTGATACGTGACTTTTGTGTGTGAATGAGTGAAAGTTTGCCAATGTTTTAATGATTTAGGTGTCACCTTGCTGCATGTGGACTTCGCTTGGTCCTTACAAGTGTTGATTACCTAATTAACTAAGTGCCTTTGGTACAACCTTGCATAATTAAAAAGTCCCTAGGAAGCTAGCATGTGGACATGTGGGTTCGTTACTATTCCTTTAACTCCCTATTGTGATTTAATCTAAGAAATCCTTTGAAACTATCCTAGATTGTGATCATGTGGGCATGTATGGGCTCGTTACAAAACCTTTAAACTTTCCTAGTGATTTAATCTAAGAAAGTAAATTTCAACACTATCCTATCTTTGTAGCATGTGGTCATGTATGGGCCCATCACAGTCTTAAGATGTGTTTGAAAAATAAACTAAGAGGAGTCCCAAGAGGGGCTGTTGTCCTCTCCTAAAGGTTTTAATCTTTTTAAGGGAGATGAAATTGTCCCACAATATTTTTCTGATTCTCAAGGTCGTTTGGAGGCGCGAGAGAAGAGCATACTAAGTGATTGTTATCCAACTTCTAGTCCCGATGAAAGTTAGATGTGTTTGAAAATGATTCCATTTTATACCTTTAGTCAAAGCAAGCCATCCATGTGGAAAAATGAAAGAAAAAAGAGGAAAAAATGATTTTAAACCCCCTAAGCGCCTATGTGTTTTGACTAATCCCTTTATATGAAGAGGGAACTAGGTGTGGTGCAGCTTAAAAACATGCATGAAATCACTTTTAAGAAGGCTAGGGGCCTTCCCCAAATCACAAAAAACCTTACAATATGTAGTTTTATGCACAAGTGCACGGGTTTCAGTGTAGACAGAAGCGCACTGAGCACCTGTGCACAGACCGAAACGAGCTCTTGAGCACAGGTGTGCAGAACAATACTATGACTTAGGTGCATGTGTGCACAATGCACGTCTGTGGGCCAAAAAACCTGTGCACAGATGACACATGGCCGTGAAAGAAAATTTTGGATGGAATTCTCTCAATTCAACTTGGAATTGGATGTTTAGCAGGTCAGCTTGGGCCGGTTAATGCACCTTCAAGTTAAATAAGCCAAAAGAAGAGCTATAAAAACCCAAATGGGGTAGGAAATTGACACCTTTCCCCAGTGGAGTCGCCAATTTGTTGCACCTCTTTTGTCACCTTAGTGAGCAAAATAGAGGTGCTTGCAAGCTTAGTTGGGTTTTCTAAGTAGGACAGCTGTAAGGAAAAGGGTTAGAGAAAGAAATATAAATGAACAACTAAGAAATAAACTAAGAAATAAAATTACAACTAAACTAATGAACATAGGGACATAAGGACAAAAGAAACAATAAGACCCATGTCACCAATGGTAAGGTTGATATTAGTGAAAGAAAACACCAGGAAGAAAGAGAACTATGAGTCCCTTCTTCCTCCAAGGGAGGGCTCTTGGACCCCCACAAATAAGCTCTTCTTACAACTTTGAAAATGAAAAAATGGTGAAATAATTCCTTGCCAATCCACTCAAGGGGTGAGATGGATTTCCCAATGCAATGATGCTAGTATACTCTTGATGAGAATAGATGATTCCTCAAGAGAATAGTGGCAACATAACTTTTCTAATGAAACTCCTTGAAAAATGAAGTGCACCCATGGCCTTTTAATAGCACTTCTTTGAGGTATTGTTCAATCAACTTGTAGTGTGTAAAGAGGCTAATTAGGGCATTTCTAGGTTTTTGACCAGCTACCCAGTCAGATCCAATCCATATTTGAGTGTCAAATAAATTTGGAAGCTGAACCAGAAGTGGGTGGGAGGCCGATCACTCTCATAAATGCATCGTTCTCACATGTGTGCGGCTTTTTGTGACCATAGTCTCTCATCAGGTGCATGTGCGTTTTTCCTACGTTTCTGTTTTGTGCATGTGTGCGCATGCCCTGTGTAGTCATAGTGCACTTTAACTTTGTCACTGGTTGTATAGTTTTTGACCCTTTGTAAATGCTTTTGTGGTAATTTTGGTCCATGGGTGACCTCATAACTGCTTGGCGATGATGAATTCTTGTAACCATTTGCGGACGAAATTTCAGTGATAACACCTCTCTTCTGGATTATATTTTTCCTTTTCACCCTCATACTGTGGATCAAGATGCTATTCCTGTCGTTGTAAACCTACAAATTGTAAAAAGTAGTCCCATGGCATCTCAGTTTCACCCAAAGTGAAGAGAACCATAATTTTGATCAAACCCTGATAATACAATATCCTATGGGCAGAATCAGGATGGACCTAATCCCTTCTATCCATCTTATTTAAACTATTGAGTAAATAAAAAGGAAAATTTAATTCCTTATTCCCTCTTAGGTGCATGAGAAATCGAAGGTGGTAACAATGCACAATTGAAAATCGACCCTCACCTGTGATGTACCTCTGGATTGCTGTGAGGGTACAGTTCCATTCCTCCTTTATTCATGTGATGGGAATTACCTAGCTCCAGTCGAGGTTTTGGTGCTCCGACACCAATAATTTATTACAGAGTTCTAGGGGTAATTTACCGTTTTTAAACCACCTTTCTCCGCAGACCGGGAGAGCACATGATGAATCGATGAAACAATATGTCCTGTGGATACAGGTGTATCCAATTTGGGTTTGGAACCTGTCAAACGTTTGTGCAAATAACAGGGCCACACCTATGTGGTGTTCCTCGAAGGAACACATAAAGTCATACCATTCTTCCTTGACAAATAGATCTCTAATTTCTGAGACAACTTTGAACAACTTGAGCCCATGTGGATTTTTTCTATTCAACTACCAACTGTCTCAAGGAGACACCATTTTTTTTATCACCTCTGATACAAGCAACGAGATTAACGTGAATTTTAATCTGATGTAATTTAACACTTGTAATTATAATTCCCCGTAAACATGTGATGATGAGAACTGGAGGTGCAACTTGCACGATCTTAACACGAACTATGAAATGATGAGATCGACGATAACCTTTCATGAACTTGAGTGCACATGAGAATTCATACACATGCAAACACCAACACAACATTTTCAAATATTTAAATTTTTTATGAACGTTTAAAATAATTAAACAATGCGCTTTCCTACTGTTTGCAAAAACAAACATGTTCTTGCAATCGGTGCTTTTCTACATCAAAAAGGCTTGGTCAACCTGTTATAATCCCACTAATGATAAATTTAATATGACGTGTGTTATTAACTCAAACCTGTTGACAATTGAATCCGTTAGGATCGAAATGACAACCTCACAAGGATGTAAATCCCCCTGCATTTTTATAGAGGTGGTACTCCTCTTTCAGATTTTCTTGAGATTTTTAAATACTCAAAATGTTGGACTTGATAGAAGTTTGTTGCAGTAATTCAAAGAAATAGAAACATTACAATATAATAAAAGGAAAATGTTTTTCTTTTCTTCTAAAGGAAATTTCTTGAGAAAGGACCAGGACTAGGAATTGAACACATTCACACATTTAAAGCAAATAAGCAAAATTTCCTCACATTCATCATAGTTTAAGATACATATTTATGATCACATAAAAATAAAAAGAAGATAATCCACATGCACAAGAGAAATTTATCATAGTGGATACACGGTCATCTCAAATAAATATAATGATAGATCAACCTAAAATACTTTATATTCGGAAAACAGGGTTACAAAGCACAACCGAGATTGTTCCCGAAGTAGTTCTCTTTAAATTTACAAAAATATATAGTTTATTACATATTCTTGAAATTGTAAATGTGTTTGTCTTAAAGACTGGGATTGGGGATCCCACGGACCAGAAAGAAAATAAATAAAATAAATAATATTTTGGAAAGAAGACGGTGGGCGGTAGAAGGATCAACAAGACCTGGTAAGAAGAAAAAATGAGTTATCAGTCTTTGGTTAAACCTTTCTAGTGAAAGAGGTGGAATAAATGGATGAAGGACTTGATAAAGAAAAAAAGGATGTGATCAGTGTAAACTTACTATGATGGTCACTCGTGTCTTCATTTGCTCACTGATGTCCTTTTATTGTTTTCATCAACGGTTACATGAACCGTCTCAACTGCTTTTTTCCCTTCACGTGTTAGTTTGTTGATAGCCTTTTTGAACCACTCTTCGATGTAAATTTTCATAGGTACCATGTTGATTTCATGCCAGATTTTAATATTGAACATTTCACCTTCCAAGTCACGGAGATCAATGAAAATTCCATGTAATATTTCTTCAATATCCTGAGTTTTTACAGAATAATCTACTAGCTAGTTATCTATGGCATTCTCATCATATACAACTATGCCATAGAATTTTTCAATTGATAATCCTTTAAAAATATCAACCTTCTCATTGAACTATTGTTTTGTTAGGAACAATGAGTTGAGGATCAACTTGGGATCTTTGACCTCGTTAGTGATTCCGGCTACGTCCATCTCCGTGAGCCTTTTGAATAACTCTTCTCTCCTTGTTATGGCTTGGATGCATGCTTGAACGATGATGTTCAAGTTCTTTATTTTCTCTTTCCAATAGGCATTCAATTCTTAAAGCAACGAATCATAAATTTTATAGCTACCTCCACTTAATCATATGAACATTGCTACTTGAAAGATGAGTCTTGGGATATAAAGGTTTTCTATTTTTCCTAGTTCTCGTTTTCATGCTTCGTTCATGATTGAAAGCATGAACAAAGCATTGAAACTTTTGAATTTATTGCATTTGAATTTAATGAGAATAAGTGTTCATATAAACCTTTTTAAGGATGATATTTTTCTTTAAGGCCTATCTCATGTCAATAAAATGGTTGTTTTTAAATTTCTCATTGTTATAGGGTATACTTTGGACATTTGAATGATACACCGAGAATCAATTGATGTTAGGCTATGAGTTTGTTCCATGTATTATTCTTGGTAAATCATTTCTATCATCGTTATGTTGTGATTTTTCAAACACCTCTTTTATTAACTTTATAATGAGCAACTCCAGCCTTTACAAATGATGATACTTAAATGCATCTGGCCGTATTTTGTACTCTGCTAATAGTGGAAGTTTGAAAATTACGTGTCCATCATTTTGAGTTAAGTCTCGGGCTTTGTTCTGTACCCACAATGATTCATTACACAAAATGACTGATTCTCTTATGAAACCCCTTATTCCTCCATTTAATTTGTACAAGGGTTATATTTCCTTGGTCTTAGCCTTGGTTCTTCCAGTTCTGTGAAACCCTTCTTGCTTACAGTGGCTTCTGTTGCCACCGTGACTGCTTGTCTGAATCCACATGGCCCCTATTGTCCACATCAAGCCAAATGGATAACAAACCCTACCCCTCTATGGCGATGCAAGGGAAGACCTTAAGGGTCAAGGTTGGCTCGAATTTCTTGAAAAATTTCAAGGTTACAATTTGCAAGTGGCCCATGAATTCTCCCTCTCTTTCGATGGATGCCGAGCCAAAGTAGGATACATTCAATTCAAAACCACTGAGGAGTTTTTGAGCCAGGCAATAGGTCTTCCCCTTGGTGGGAAAAAATGGTTTAAGAATTCCAAGGTAGAGGAGGTGTCGTGGAGTTTGTACTTTACTTCTAGGAAAATCCAATGCTGTGATAAAGGTATGCCTATATCTCTGTTAAAAACTAGGTGGCATGGTTTATTGGCAATATTGAGATAGTTCGTTACATGCGAGGGTCACTTTGGCCTCATTTTTTTGTATCACATAAGACTATTAATGAACTTCATCGGTTTCCAGTTGAATATGCCTTTATTTTTATTGAAAAGTTTATATAAGATGGCCAAGAGTTATAAGAGACAGTGTTTAAATTCCAATTTGTTTCATTGTGGATTGATAAGGATGCTGTTAGTCCATCATTTAAAATCACAGGGTGACGATTGGGACACTTTCCTATCTCAAAATGGCTTTGTTACACCTAGCCCCGTAGAGGTTGATAATCTCATGTTAGAAGAAACCCCAATCCCTTCCATTGACAGAACAATCTCCTCAATCAAAGAACCCTGTGATAAGGCCGCACTCGATGAGCCTATGTCTGAGCAATAAGATGTTGATCCAATAGCCTCTGAATTTCATGACCACGAACAATACACTTTCCCTAACACCTTTTCAAAAACCTTGAACAAGCCCTCACACAAACTGTCTAAAAGTGACTCAGATGTAGAGTTTTAAAACAAAAGGGCAGAGAGATTAATTTCTAGGAGCCTAATAAATAAATCAAAGTCTCATATGAGCTCGATCAAAATGATCGAGGTCCATGAGACCTATGATTCTGAGATCGATAAATTCTTAGCAAAAGAAGACCCAAGTTACCTCAAAACAAATCTCATCTAGACCTACGATTTCGTAGACAATCTGCCACCGTGCCTGAAGCATAGCAAATGTTTTCCAGGGATCAAACTCAGTAAAGAACCTACAGATAACAGTGGTAGCATTCTGACACATGGCCATGGATATCCTCAAACAACTGTTCCATATCCACAGTGTGAAGTTTGTTTGTTTTGGATCGAAAAATATTACACATATATACCTTCCCTTCAACTGTAGATCAAAAGCCTCACCACTTAGATCGACTCATTAATGAGTGAAAATCATAGACTAAAGTTCAGTGCTCAAAGGCAAGGGAAGCACTTGAAAAGGACTGGACACGTAATAATAAAGAATGCTGAGTGTGTTACAACAGTAGTTAACTCTGAGGTATTATGAGTCAAATTTAGTATGTAGTTAAGAGGTAAAGATTTGTTTTTTATCTTAGTTGTATTTTTAGTTTTTCTATTAAGATAGATTTAATTAGATTTCTGTTGTTAAAATAAAACTAACTACAGAATCAACTGATTCTATAGCCAATCTATTCTCATTCGAATTTTTGGAAATTATTGGTTAGAATAATATCTAAACTCCTTTATTTTTGTTTTTCCTTTCATGATATCGTGTATCTGGTGGTGATCTGATGATATGGAGCATTTTTTAGCTTATTATCCATTTCTTTGGCTCATCTTTTGAAAATAGAAACAAGCTTTTATTTTTTATTTTTGAGAGATACAGTGTGATATGGAGTGGTTCTATTACCCTCTATTTTGTAATTAGTAAATCCTTTTCAGATTTAATCTTATCCCACAAGATAAGATGTTAGCTTGACTAAACTCTTTAAATACTAGAGATTTTTGTAATGAAGACATCCTCTCTTGGGGCAGAAGATGGACGTTTGATTTACAGACTTTAATGGAACAACAATGCACATTTTGGCTTTAGCTTCTTGTGGATGGTGTCTTCATTTAAGTTTTGTTTATCTTGATATGATAATAGGTTTTGATAGCTTTAGTCTTCATGATTTATTATGTTATTGGGATAATTCCTTTATAAATGTTGTCCATAAATAATGCTTCAAATATTAATCGTGTGATCATCTATTTAGTTTCAATTACAAGATTTCTCCTTTAATTTTCATTGAAAGATTAAATGTAAGGATGTTTGCTAATAGATTTTTATTAATGCAATTACTTGCAATCATGAGATGAGAGTAACTATTGGTATCATTTTTTTTTTATTAAAATTTAATTGCGAACATAATTGTTCTGCATTTATTCAGAACAAACTTAAGGTTCCTTGCAGGTTTTCCTCCTAGACAAGGTGGCTAAATGTTTTCTAATCGCACAGATGTTTGGATGCATATCATTAGCTCGCTAGCAGGTTAGTTCAATTTCATTTTTTTTGCTATTTGTTTGTCACTAAAATTTGAACGCAAAGTTTGTCTTTTGAGTAGATATACATTTCTGTTTCATAACATTTTCTTCCATTAGTTTAAGACTTATAAAAGAAAAATCAAAAATATTTTTATGTGCTTTGTTTATCTGCTTCTTCAGAGCAGTCATTTTCACAAAGAGTTTAGTAAGTTTAGATTAAAACTTGTAGCATGTAAATAATGTATATAAATGAGATTTATCTATCTTTTGCTTAAATACGCCTATTACAGTCACATTAGAGCATATGTACATATATACATAAAGTATTTAGTAATTTGTTATTTATTTCTTTTCTTTTTATTTTGTTTCTTTTAGGATTCTTAGATTGGCCAACGGAGCCATTAAACCCATCAGAACGAGTTATACCAAATGGATTGGGTTACTTAGACAACCCCAGACTAGACTCGTTCTTCCAATTGATGGACGGTCATTTTTTCCCATCAACAAATGGTGCTAGAAGGAGGGCCTGAATACGATTGATGGCACGTGGAAGTCACAAGACTCCTCCCCCACACATTTGCTCCCCTATAGTAACAAGGAGTCATTCTGAAAACAACTTTATCTCTCAAACAACAACTACTTCAAACAAAAATCTACAGATTACTGTTGAGCCAGTAGCTCCAAACCCTCAAGGGTCCGACATACAAGAAATTGTTCGCCAGTCACTACTAAGGGCGCACAATGATTTGGCCCATATCAGACAAACTAGTAGGCCACTGAATCAACCTCTAGATTTATATGATATTAGAGAGAAACTTGAAGGCACTGGTTTTTTCCTAAACCCCATAGATCTAGATCACATCCCCACTCTTGCAGCCGGAGGATCTGGTATCCCACCTTCACCACCTCATTCATCTCTTTCCTCTTCAGAAGAGGATTCATTTGGCAAAGACAGTTCTTCATCTGAACCATCTCATCCTTCAACACCACCCACACCCATGGAAAATTCAAAATAATCCCACCGGACCTTGGCTCTATCAAGATGTTGTGGCCATACCTGGACCCCAACACCATTTTCCTAAACTCCCGGAGAAATGGCTACCTAAATTCGATCCAGACTCTAAGCAAATCGCCGAGGATCACATAAAGAAATTCATGCTAGCCATCAGACTCTGAAGCATATAACATGAAGATGTAGTATGTAGACTCTTTCCTTATACGTTTGAGGGAAATGCCTCTACATGGTATTTTTCCCAACAACCCCACACCATTGTATCTTGGGACAAATTCGAGTCCTGTTTCCTTGAGAAGTTCAGAGATGATAAATCTACCGAAGTCTTAGTCATGGAACTCTCCATCTTAAAGATGAACCCTAAGGAAAAAATAAAATATTTTAGCCAAAGGTTCCTCTCATTAAAAAATCGAATTCCCGTTGATTCAATGCCCGCTGAAAATCTCATTGTCACATATTACACCAAAGCCGTACATCAAAATATAGCAATTTGGATTAAAAGGTCTAAGAAGGAAACATTGTTGGAAGCCTTCGAGGAAGCAAGCCAAATCGAAAAAGATATTTTAAGCCTAAAATATAATCTTAGTAACGAGGCAGAGATTACCCTGTCTTCTAAGAAGAAAACAAAAATTCTTCCTAGACCTCCCCAAACCAAAACTCAATCAGAGAGATCAGATTTGGAAAGTTTACAAAAGGTCATCCATAAATTATCAAATCAATTTGTAGACTTAAGGAGATCAACTGAAGAAGCATATTCAAGCAAAGGGACTTACAAACCCCCTTTTAGAAAACCTTTTCCCTCAAACTGGCCAAACCCAAACCCTGAAGGCCTGAATTTTGAAAGCTTACAATATGCTATACAGACAATCATTGAAGCACATGATAATTTAGTTCCCCCTGAGAATTCTGAAGATGTGGTTGAAGAAGAAACAACTGAAGAAGAGGATTCGTCTCCCAATATCTTTAGGCATTTTTCAGACAGTATCTTTCAAGCTAAATTTGAAACTGTCCATCCTTACAACACCATAAGTAAAACTCAGAATACACCCTCTTCTGAAACAGGAACTAGTGCACCTCAGAAACAATTTAAACAAACTGAAACAAAATAGAATCCAGCAACCCCAAGTTTAGAATATGATTTTATTGAAGACCTAAAGAAACTTAGAGCTAATATTTCTGTTTATGAACTTCTGAAATTTCATTTTCTTCTGCAGAAAATGCTTTAGAACATTGCAGAAAACAACAAAAACAACAATCTGAACACCAAGAAAATTTTAGAAATCAATCCTAAAACACCTCAAAAAGTCCCCACTAAAACAACACTAGAACCCTCAGATAAAAGAGACCTCACTGTAAAAACTGTATCAAATGTAGATAAAGTAATTTCAGGGACAACGACGAAAAACTAGCAAAGTTCTGCTATTAATACTCACAAAAATGTCCCACCTTTTTTTATTAACTTTTGAAATTTTCGATAGAAATGTACATAACTACATGGTATATTCTGGCACATCATCAGATGTGATGCCTTTGTCTTTCTACCAAAAAATCAATGCTGAAGTTCAACCTTCTAGTCTAAAAATCATTCAGCTTGATTGAACCAATGTTAAAGTAATTGGTGAATTAAAAAATGTACTTGTTAGGTTATCCTCTAATCTTATGGTTCACCAGATTATTGATATCATTTTTGTTGACATCCCTGAAGTGTATGGTTTATTTTTAAGCAGGGATTGGTCTGAACAGTTGCATGGATACTTTACGAAAAACTGGTCCCATTTGTGGTTGCCAAAGAATGGAAAGCCTAATAGAATTAGGATTAATCATGAGTGTTACCTCAAACACACCATGGCTGATTTAAATGACGCTAATGAACCATTTACTGCTTCCACTAATTCACCCAAAATGTAGGGAATGAACACCTTTTTCAATAACTTCATGGCGGAAACTTCCATCATCACTGATTTAGAACAACAGTTGAAACTCATGACATGCACATAGTCAACAACTCTACCTAATGTGCCTAATACGGTCAATGAAACTCACATATGGTCTCTCTACTTTGATGGATCCAAATCTAAAGAGGGAGCTGGTGCAGGATGTGTGCTCATCGACCCAACATGTAATAAAACTCTGATCACTTTTCAATTAGAATTTGAATGTACAAACATGCAAGATACCAGATATATAAAATATGTAGAACAGAAATGAAATGCTAGAAATGACAGAATAACAGTAAAATATCCAGCATAATCTTCACAATACACAAAAATGATATACAAAATAGCAACAGAAATAGAACTTTGAATCAGATAGCAATGTTCACAGGCCTCTTCGGGGGGAAACCTCTAGTCGAGTAGCGTTCTGTTACAATAATATCCAAGCTAGGGTTTTTCATACCCTCGACCATTATTTATACTAAATATGTCTATTAAGAGAAGCATCTAGAGGAAGATCCTTCTAGAAG
>JASDQU010883199.1:19993-32789 GCA_032191745.1 Picea mariana
CCCAACAATTTGGGTAAATTCCCTAAGGTCCCCAAGTCCCCAGAACACAGGAACGACTGGTATGCGGGTTTTTTGGGGGGAGACGGGTCCCCGTGCAACATAGCAAAATATCATTGAATGTCGATTAAAATGGATGATTGGAGCCCTAAACACTTGAGAATTGTAAAATTCAAGACTCGTTTGCACTATTATTTTGATTTTGAAAGAAGAATTGGATTTTCTAGCTATTATTGCATTGGGAAATGCTTATCAATTTGCAACAAATATGGAAGAGAAGTATAAGAACTGCAATAAAAGCGCAACCTCAAACACTGAATAGTCAAGTCGATAGAAGATAGTTCAGGTCCAAACCTATCACAAACAAAGACAAAGGTAAAGGCTAGTACCACTGGAAGTTGAAGCAACAAACGCAAGGGCGTCCATTCACTAGTGGTTCCAAGAAGCCTATCGCCAAAATGGGTGTGATCATCATCAGACATCCACTCACTTGAATGAAAAATCCAGAACATAGAAGCGCACCATGGTCATGGAAATGGGTAAGAACATTGATACTAACCACAAAACTTCATCCTCTTATGTTAACAAGCACAAAGAACTGAAGGGATACAGCCAAGCACATCTCACTACGGCTAGGGTTTACCCTAGCCACCGTCGCCCCCTGTATTCATTGCTAGTTGAAAAGGAGCTAAGCCCGCTGCAAACTGGCATAGGCCAAGCCACAGGCTGGAAGAGACAGAAAACAGAAACTCGAACTAGAGTATCCACAATCTAGAAGTCTAGATCCCCATGGGCTTGCCTTTGGCATAGATCTACTAAGGGAGTCGCTCGTCACCTTCTCTGGGAGCCGAGCAAAGCATATCCAATCATGGGAGATGATTGCAAGGCATTTGGTTCCCTAGTTCGGTCATTGATTCCATGGAAATGAAGCCAACTTCATGTTGATGATTGCATCTATGTGAGACGTTCTCCAGCTTACAAACCTATATGATGTGGATCATTGCAGCTATGTGAGTCTTTCTCCATCTTACAAACCTGAGAGAAAGCCCCTAAGAAGGGTACGTGGTTCCTACCTGATACAGAGCTGGAACGTAGAGATGACCTCCTCCATTCAGAAAGTTGAGAAGAACTCCAGATGATTATCCACTAGGAAAGGCGATCGGTTGAGTTAGACGTCCCTATGGCTGAGCACAAGGTGAACGTGTGAAATCCCAAAGTGTTGAGTGCATCGTCACGTGAACAGAAATGAAGATGATGTATTAGCCTCCTCTGTGCAGCAAAGTTGACGAGAAACTCCAGATGATTCTCCGGTGTGAGGCAGTGGGAAAGATCTGTAGAGTGGACGTGCCTGTGGACGAGCACAGGTGAACGTGTGAAGATTTGGTTCTTCTGTGTAATGCAGTGAGCTAGAGATATGGACATCCCTATGGATGTGCCCCTAGTGGATGAGCACTAGTGGGTGTACAAGAACCCTTGCTATATTGTTCAAGAGTCAGACCTGCGTGTAACCCTAATTGTAATGTAAAGGGTATAGGTCAGCCCTACCTTAATGTGACTGTTAATTAATGTAAAAGATAATTAATCTGGTTAATATTAATTATATTATAAGCTAAGTGAGGTCGGCCCTGTTGTGCCAATAGACACTTATGTTGACAGGTTTAGGTTAGTATAAGTAAAGGTAAATTCCCCATTGAGAAAACACATATTTCATGTGAATTTGGAAATTTCAGCAAGTTTCTTTGGGAAAAGTGCACACCTTTCTTGGGCGCTAGAGTTCTAGGGTTTGAGCACCCTCTTGTGTGCTAGGGTTTATCTTGGTGGTGAAGGTCTTTCTCTTGAGGAATATAGCAAAGGATTTGGCTGGGTTTTCTTCCCTTGTTGAGAAGGGTTTCCCAAGATACTTCTTGTGTTCTTGTGCATGGTGCTTCTTCTTGTGATCTTGGTTGCTGCAACATTCATGGTTATGGTTAAATGCTAAAATGGAATGAACTTCATGCTTAACCTAGCTTATTGAAAAATCAACACTTCAGCCACAGTGTTTTGTCAAAAGACTGGAAGATATCCTTCATCTGGACCTTCCATCTTCGAAGCCAAGAAAGAAAGCCCTCATCCTCTCTAAGCGGGCTTTGGTTGGAAAATTCACAGGTCTCTGGCCCAATCCAAAAGTTGTGGAAGCATGGGTGGCAGAGCATTGGTCCTCCAAGAAAATGGATAGGTAGTATTGTTCACCTCTGGCCATGGTTATTATGTCTTTCTCTTTTTAAGTAAGGATGAGAGAGATCTAATTTTTCAGGTTTGGACCATACTTCATGGGTTCCAAGGGAATGTATATTTCCCATGGACCCTTGACTTTAACCCAAAACAGGAGATTACAACAGCCCCAATGTGGGTCAAATTACCTCATCTTCCATTGATTTTCTGGGATGAAAGCTTCCTAATAGAGATAGGAAACAAACTTGGTCGCTATTTAGACAAAGCATAACCCAAAAGGAATCTATATTCTTGTGCAAAAATATTAGTGGAGGTGGATTTGGAGAAGGGAATCCCAGAAGCTTTGCAAATCAATTTAGACAGTTGGAGCCACCATCAAGTTCTAGATTATCAGCAGATCCCATTCAAGTGCATGGTTTGTCATGCTCACGGACATTTTGCTAAAAATTATCCAAAAACCCAAGAAGAGCAGCCTCCTTCAAAGCAGCAGTCAAGGAAGGAATCTAAGTTCAAGACAATTCCAAGCAAGCAAAGGAATTTCAAGCGAAAGGGGTCATCTCATCCAAAGCCAACAAATTTGAAGTTTTCGGGAACTTAAAAGAAACAGTAAATCTAAAAAATACAGAGGAGGTTGAAGAGGAACGGGCAAAACCAATTCAACCAGTGAACGATCCACACCCATCCCCTGGGGATCCAGTGGCTAATGCCCAAGAAGAGAAGAAAGTGTTGAATTTTCTGATTTTGAGATCTAATAATTATTGCCTTATGATTTAGTTGCAACTATTATCCTAGAATAATTACACACTGAAAATCTCAACAAGACTTAGCGAACTTGATGAGAGGTTGTTGTAAGTAAATTTATATATATGAGATGATATATTACAATTGAGGGCCCCGATATATATACTTGGGCAGAGTGCCCTTTCATTTAATGGACATGTCTTTTCCATTATTGTCTTTTCATTAAATAATTTATTATTAATTATTAATTATTGATTATTTATATTTATACATTATATTATAAATGTATTATTTATATATTATATTTATGTCGATGATTATTTCCTCACATGCACGTCTAATTAATATAGATCACTCCATCCTGGAGCAGGCAATGTGAGAGCACCTCGAGTCTATCCACTCCTCGTCAGGAGAAAGACTACACCTAGTCCATTCACCACTAGCAAAGCTTCGTGAGTGAATGAGTCATTTCCCTTGGTCAAATCAGCATGACCAATCTGGGAGAATGTCTGCTCGATGCTACTAACTGGAGAAACATCAACACTCACTCTCAGCGAGGGAGACATTATGCATCACGCCAAGCTTGTCTTTGAAGTATACAAACTGTCTTAGACAGAGGCTTGGTGAGAATGTCCGCAATTTTCTCGTATGTGGTTATTAACTGGAGCTTTATTGCTCCCTTCTGTACCATGTCTCAGATGAAGTGATATTTGATCTCAATGTGCTTCGACTTGTCATGAAATAATGGATTTTCTGAAAGCTTGACACATCTTTGATTATCACAGTGTATTAAGGTCGTCTCTAGCTCTTGATCAAATAGTCCTGCAAGAAGTTTTCAAAGCCATACTACTTCGCGACTTGTGACACTGGTTGCGATATACTCCGCTTTTGTTATATTGAGTGCTACAAAAGTCTACTTCCTGCTAAACCAAGATATCGTAGCTGATCCTAAGTTGAACCAGCACCCCGAGGTGCTCTTTCTGTCCACTTCACTCCTTGCCCAATCAGAAACAGTATATCCCTCTAGCCTCACTTCACCACTTGAGTCATATCTCAAATCATATCCAACTGTACCACACAGGTACCTCAACACATGCTTTGCTGCAACCCAATGGAAGTGCCTCAGTTCAACCATGAACTGCCTCAGGGTGTTCATTGCAAAGAAAATATTTGGCCTGGTGTTAATGTTGATGTTACGGTAGCTACAGGAGGTATTAACCTCTACGTGTAACCTTTGACGAGACTAGAATATTCCGGGAAGCAAGAGAAACCCTAAATAGTTGGTTAATAACCCTAGAAGACAAGTCAGCTCAAGAGAATAATTTATATTAAATTATTAGCCTCCAAAAGAAGAAGTCGACCCAATTAGTTGATTTAGTGCAATATAAATAGAGGGCACTAGAGCTCATTTAGACACACTCGCCCTCACGACTTCATAAGGACTAGTGGTGCGCATGAGTGGAGGAGAGTTGCAACTGCTGCAGTAGTGACTTGGTCTTTGGTTATGGTTTGGACTTCCTGCTTGGTACGCTAGCTTTGGAGAGAGGTACTCTACCTTGGTTGGCTATTGGTTCTAGGGTTTGCTTCTGGAATTATTTTGTCTGTCAAGGTTAAGGTGCTCGGGGGTGGCCTTTGTGCCTATGGTTGGGTGACAATATTGAGATATTGTCTACAGTAAAACGAGCACACCTATTATTTTAACAAGTTATGGGCCCACATTATCTTCGGACAGTCTAACCACTGGAAGGAAGATTGGGAGGATTTGCTCAGTTGCAGTCAAAGTTTTGTTGCAGCAACGAAACCCTAACTCTCTTGTTGAGGCACCTTAAGTGAAGCGCTTGACCTAATTCCTGGATAGCCTAGTGCGCCCTAGCCTAACGCACCTCCTAGTACTCTCAACAAGCCAAGGCGTCAAGTTTGAGTTTTTGGTCAAAGTCAAAGGTTGACTAAGTCAAAGTCAAAGTCAAAGATTGACCAAGTCAAAGTCAACACAGCCATGACTTACTCTATGAAATCAGAAAACAAGTTAGAAAGGGCTTCTAACTTCAGAGCATGGAAGACAAGGATTGACCTCATCCTTGCCGAGAATAAAGTGTTGGATATCATGAAAGGCAAGATCACGGAACCATAGTTTGAAGCAGGAAAAGAGAAGGAACCTCAGAACATTGAAGTTATGGACAAGTTCAAGGATAATGACATCAATGCTATAAGTATCATAGTGGACTCTGTAAAGGACTATTTGATACCCTACATTTCTCATCTTGACCCATCTAAGAAGATGCATGATGCCCTAACTAACCTCTTCTCAGTCAGAAATATTGGACAAGTGATGAGTGTGAAGAATGAACTCTGTGACACAAAGATGACAAAGGATGACACCGTAGCTTCATACTTTGTGAAGATTTCTCAGTTGAGAGATCAATTACAAGCTATTGGAGAAGCCATCCCAGAAAAGGAAGTTGTGAACATAGCACTCAATGGCCTTTCTAGATCATGGGATGCATTTGCAGCAAGCATGAATACAAGGAAGGAGTTCCCAACGTTAGAAGAACTTTGGACCTGTTGTGCACAAGAAGAGACAAGGTTAAACTCCAAGGGAAAACCTCAGAAGGAAGAAGATGCTCAAGCCTTTGCAACAAAGTTCAAAAGACATGTAGGTAAGAAAAGATCTGATTCAAGAAAGAAGTTCAAGAGAGATATGTCAAAGGTACAATGCTTTGAATGCCATGATTATGGCCACTACAAATGGAATTATCCTAAACTAACAAACAAGAGAAAAGAGAGACATCACGCATCAGCTGCTAATGATGAAGAACCTTCAAAGAAGACAAAGCATGATGAAACAGATTTCTTCTATTATTCATCTCTTACTGGAACCGTTGAAGATGACATGTGGTTGATCGATAGTGGAGCTTCAAGGCATATGACAGGTGACCGTAAGAATTTCTCAAGCATGAAGAAAAAGGAGACACCTCATAAAGTGGAGCTTGGAGACAAGAACTCTTATGCAGTCAAGGGAATTGGACAAGCTACTATCAAGATGGAATCAGGTAACTCTATTCATCTCAGTAATGTTCTATATATTCCCGGTTTAAAAAAGAATCTAGTATCTATTTCTTATTTGGAAGAGAAAGGAGATAGAGTAGCTTTTGTAGACGGAAAAGTTCTTGTATGGTCAAAATAATCTAAGATAGAAGACGCTAGAGTCATTGGAACCCGTGAAGGAAGGTCGTATAAACTCCTAGGTCATAATGCTCAAGCCCTAGTACATGATGAAATCAACCCTAGTGAGTTATGGCATAGAAGGTATGCTCACCTTCATTATCAAGCCTTGCCATCCCTAAAACAGATGGTTGTAGGCATACCAGAATTACAATCAGTACATGAAGGTGTGTGCAAAGGATGTGCACTTGGAAAGAATATTAAGAAACCATTCCCAAGCAGTGAGAATGGATCCAAAGGGATCTTAGACCTAAYACATTCAGATGTATGTGGTGCTATGCCAGTGAAGTCTTTAGGASGATCTCTCTACTATGTGACATTCGTAGATGACTTTTCAAGGAAGACATGGTTGTATTTGTTAAAGACTAAGGATGAAGTATTTGGCAAGTTCCAAGAWTTCAAGGCTGAAGTAGAGAACCTAGCAGATAAGAAGATCAAGATAATAAGATCTGATAATGGAGGAGAATACACATCCAAGGAGCTCGTTTCCTTTTGTAAAGAAGTTGGGATTAGGAGGGAGCTCACTGTCCCTCACAATCCTCAACAGAATGGTGTGGCTGAAAGAAAAAATAGAACTATTGAAGAATCGGTCAATGCAATTATAAATGATCAGAACTTATCCATGTTCCTATGGGGAGATGTAATGTCCCCCACCTCTTGATGAAGAGGTTTGGAGAAACTCAGTAGTCTAGTCATCCCCACTAGACTATAGTCTCATGCAGCATGGGGAGAAGTCAGCTAAACTCAATGTTATAATTTGAAGTTGACTTGAAAAGGTAAAAAGTAACTCACTAGAGGATTAGAGCGCTTGAGGTTGAGTTAGGAGTTGAACCTAAGGGTTAACTTAACTCAACAAAGGAATAGAAAGAGGTATAAAGGGAAGCCTAGGGTGCACCTCTCATTCATCTTGGATTATTATGCATTTTGCTATTGGGCTCTTGGGCACACAGTTTTGAGGGTTTTTGAGAATACAAAACCTAGAGAACAACTCAGTGGTGAAAGATTCCACCCATCTTGTTCCAAGCTTGGTCTCGAGGATGCAATACTCCACCCACACCATTCTACAGCATTCACAGGTACTACCATTCATCCAAGAGAGCAGCAGGTCGTACCCTTGAGGGTTTCCAGCAGGGGAGCACATCATTCTTTGGAGGAGGGTTCGATCCAAAGGTCTAGAGGGATTTTGGAGATTTGAGCACTTGGGTTTTCTTTGCAGGTCCCTCATCTATCATTCTAGTGCCTTTGGAGACAGTTATTCCTCTTAGTTGATTTCTTAGAGCAGTGGCACGATTTGGAGAGAAGGAGGGCCCTATTGATATTCAGATCTACTCAGTTTGGAGGGGTTATACTTCATATCTGACCCTGAGACTTCACCTAGTGACTTGCAATGCCCCGATCTATCTTTCTAGCAAGTTTCAAGGTATTTGGAGGGATCCTTCATCAGGGCCGAATTATTGGACATTGACAGGCTTCAGGAGGGCGCAGATCCATTTAGGGTTTTAGCATTTGGAGGGGTATTCTTTGGCATTTCGGTCTGAGACTTCAGGAGGGGGAATCTATCACCCCGATCTATCATTCTACCAAGTTTGGACGTGTTTGGTGACTTCCTTCAGCTGGGCCGAAACATTGGTCTTCTCAGCTCTACAGTGGGATGTGTCATCAGCCAGGGGGGTTTGGACTTGACCCTGGTTCTTCTATATTGATCTTCATTTTGTATTCAACCTTCGGAGGCTTGTATCTTCTTGTCGGGAGCATTTTGTAGCAGCTCATATCTTATCTACTAGAGCTATCTGATGCTATTCCAAATCTGCATCCTCTTTGTATCAGGTTCTTGCTTATCATACTAATAAAGGTTAGCTCTATGTTGTTTGGTTCCATATCTTATGTACTGGTCATATCTTGTATTTCCATTGATTATATCTTCAGATCTGTGCTTTATAATCGAATATAAACCCTAAGGCCGAAACTAAGAAGTCAACCTGCAAGAAAACACTTAAACACAAGATAATCAGTGGTCAGTTAGTGTTCTAAGCAAAAAATTGGCTTGGGAACATTACAGTGGTATCAGAGCTCTGATCCTCCCATCCTGTGAGGATTAGCGCATGCAGAAGTTTAGTGACATTTATATGGGAAGAAGAAGGAAACAGACAAGTGAGGCAGAGGCCGAAATGGAGGGATCAGGTGAGGACAGTGAGCCACGAATGATAGTTGGGATTGCTAGGGACTTACAATGCTCCATAGAAGTATCACAGAGTGACATTGTTCATCACCTACAGGACAGTTAGGAAGAAACATGTAGGGGACATGCCGAAATATCAGAGACCTTGAGAAAGGTAAGTGACAGCCAAGAGATGATATCACGGCTTCTAATGCAGATGACTCATGGAGGTAAGGGCCCAAAAACTTATGCCAACAAAGAGGCTAGTGGTTCTCAGGGAGGGAATAAGAATCAGCAAGAACATATTCCCTATTATCATACGGATGGGCAAAGTCATGGGGGAGGTGCACCACAGGGACAAACACACAGCAGGACCACCCATAGGCCCTATCTTCCTTCGTTCTTGGATGAGCAGCCACAGCGAAGCTACCAAGACGAATTTGAGGACAACTTTGATCAATATGTCAGGGAGTATAACTCACTAAGCATGCCAGTCCAAAGACAAATCACCCTGGATCGGTATTGTGGGCTTAAATTCAGAGGGAAAACTCAGAGGTCATACCACAGGAACAACTATGAGCTAGAGCACAAGGCTGGAAAGATGGAAATCCCCTATTTTGATGGCTCGACCAAGACGACTGCACATACTTGGGTGCAAAAACTGGATACTTACCTACAACTTAACCCTATGAGAGAGATGGATGCCATCAAGTTTGCCACCATGTACTTGGAGGGAAAAGCTCATGACTGGTGGTACCATGGGTTGACTACACTTGGCCACAATCAGATAGTGGCTTACACACAGTTTACACAGAGGCTTATTAACAGGTTTGACCAGGGGGATCCAGAATTACATTTCAAGGAACTCACCCAACTCAAGCAGACAGGATCACCAGAGGTGTATATTGAGGAGTTTCAGAGGTTAGCAGTCATGGTACAGGACATGTCACAGTCAAGACTCGTGATGTTTTTCATAGAGGGGTTGATGGAACCCTTAGAGGGTTGGGTGAAGACTTTCAAGCCCACCAACTTGTAGGATGCTATATGGAGGACGGGGGATCTAGGCCCAGCAGCAAAATCTAAGTTTATGCCTAGACCACCTTTAAACACCTGAGGGAGAGATCAAAGACCTCCAATGAACCCAGGAGGAAGAGACCCAAGGGGGTTTGATAGGGGAAGAGGTAGGGTGGATGAGAACACAAGGAGGGAACTAAGAAGGAAACAGCTATGCTACACATGCAAAGAGTCTTGGGATCCATCCCACAAGTGTATGGGTCGTGGCAAGGCCCATTACATTGAGGTAACATCTGATAATAAGGATGAGGATTTCGGCGACATCCAGAACATAGAAGCAGACACCACCGAAACTGCAGAGGAGGAGGCTACAGGTCACGACAGTGCAACAGAGGAGAAGGCTACATTAGCATCCATCAGTGGGGTACCCAAGTATAACACCTTCAGGATGAGAGGAGTATTGCAGGGGAAAAAGGTTTTGGTTCTCATTGATGGGGGTGCTTCACACAACTTCATTGACTCAGCACTACTACAGAGGAGGCACATGCCCACAGTTGAATTTGAAGGATTCAAGGTGGAGGTGGCAGGAGGAAGTACCATGCCTTGTAACAGGTATATTCCGAGAATGAAGCTTACACTGAGTAGACATGACTTAGCACAGGATTTCTATGCGATGGACCTCCCTGATACAAACATCATCCTTGGAGTTCAGTGGATTAGTACATTGGGGCCAATCACCACCAACGACAAGACTATGGAGATGTCTTTCACATAGGAGAGTGGGAGAAAGGTAGTTCTCAGGGGTATGTCTGGAAACACAACCAGAGTAGTTACAGCAAAGCACATGGAGGCCATTTTCAGAAGATAAGAGATTGTATATGTTGTTGAGTGTAAGATTTTGGTATGTGTGGATAAGAAAGGAAAGGCTCACTATGCACCAGAGATTTAGAGAATCATTAACAAACATAGCAAGGTGTTTGGACCCATTCCACCTGGAGTGCCACCAGATAGAGGGTTTGAGCATATCATAGAGCTAGAAGAGGGGGCGAAACCAGTCATCACCACTCCCTACAGACACCCAAAGAAGTACAAGGAGGAGATAGAGAAGGCAGAACTATTAGACATGGGTCACATTAGACCGAGTTCCAGTCCTTTTGCATCTTCAGTGGTACTAGTCAAGAAGAAGGATGGAACCATGCGCATGTGCATTGATTTCAGGGCATTAAACAAGAAGACTATTAAGAATAGGTATCCCATTCCGAGGATTGATGAGCTATTGGATGAGCTCCATGGGGCTGTTTACTTCACCAAGATTGACTTGCGCTATGGCCATCACCAGATCAAAATGAGAGAGCAGGACATCCCCAAAACTACCTTCAAGTGTCACTACAGCCATTATGAATTCCTAGTGATGCCATTGGATTGACCAATGCGCCAACCACATTTCAGTCATGCATGAATCACGTCTTCAACAAGCAGTTGAGGAAGCACCTTCTTGTGTTTTTTGATGACTTGTTGATCTATAGAAAGACTTGCGAGGAACATCTTCAGCATATGGAGCAGATTTTAACCATCATGCCAAGGAGTCCAAGTGTGAATTTGGAATGACAGAGGTCCTCTACTTAGGGCACATCATTGGAGTAAAGGGGGTACAGGTACACCAAGAGAATATCCAAGCGATACTTGACTGGCCCACACCAAAGACTCTTACAGAATTGAGGGGGTTTCTCGACATTTGCAGTTATTATAGGAGGTTCGTCGAAGGGTTCTCACAACTTTGTGCACCCTTAACCGATTTGACCAAGAAAGGGGCTTTCAGATGGAGTGAAGAGTCACAGTCTACCTTCGACAAGATGAAAAAGATAATGAGCACATGCCCAGTTTTAGCCTTACCAGATTTTGGCCAACCCTTCACATTGGAGTGTGATGCCTCCGGGGAGGGCATTGGGGCCGTACTTATGCAAAAGAGGCATCCCCTTGCCTATGAGAGCCGAAAGTTGAGAGGCCAAAAGCTTCTTTACACTATCTACGATAAAGAAATGTTGTCCATCATGCATGCCTTGGCCAAATTCAGGCAATACTTGGTAGGGGCAAGATTTGTAGTGAGATCAGATCACAACAGCCTTAAGTACTTCTTGGAACAGAAGGACTTGAACGAGAGGCAGCAGAAGTGGGTTAGCAAGATACAGGCCTATGATTTTGACATTGAATTTGTCAAAGGGAAGAATAACATAGTGGCAGATGCATTATCTAGACGACCATCAATTTATGCTATGATCGATATTTCAGTTGACTGGAAGGCTCATCTCCTAGTGGAATACTCCAAAAACCAGTTCGCTTGTCAGTTGATGGATGGGCAAATACCGGATGACAACTTCCAAGTCATAGATGACATCATCTACTACAAGGGCCAAATTTTTTTGGTTCCTGAGTCAGCGTTCAAGGCCAAGATACTACAAGCATGTCATGATTCACCGGTGGCAGGGCACCAAGGGATTGTCAAAACATACAGGTAGGTAAGGGAAAGGTTTTCATGGAAAGGTCTCAAAGAAGATGTGATGCACCACATCAAGGAGTGTACAACTTGCCAAGAAAACAAGGATGAGCACACACATCCAACAGGACTGCTACAACCTCTACCCATCCCAGAGCACAAATGGGAAAGCATCTCCATGGACTTCATCACAGGATTGCCAAGAGCACAAGAGAAAGATTGTATTTTAGTGGTGGTGAACAAGTTAACTAAATTTGCACACTTCTTCTCCATTGCCACAGACTTCAATGCAGCACAGGTTGCAGATTTGTTCATCAAGGAGATCTTCAGACTACATGGGTTACCCAAGACCATTGTTAGTGACAGGGATAACCAATTTATGAGCACCTTTTGGCAGGAGTTATTCAGGTTGGTTGGTACGGCTTTGACCCCTACCACCAGTTACCACCCCCAGACGAATGGTCAAACCGAAATATTCAACAAGTGGGTGGAAGGCTACCTCAGAAACTATGTAGCAGGACAACAGAAGGCATGGGTTAGGTGGTTACACCTGGGGGAATACTGTTACAACACCACTCATCATATGTCCATTGGTATGACTCCATTCAAGGCCCTATACAGTTATGACCCTCTCTCCTTTGTAGAGATTGCCTTCGGTGATAGCAGAGCCCCTATGGTACAGGATTGGGTGCAACTGAGTCAGGTCATACTCGGGGAATCAAAATATCATCTGCAAAGGGCACAAAATCAGCAAAAGGTCCAGACAAACAAACACATAGTAGAGCGTACGTTTGAGGTTGGTGATTTGGTCTACTTAAGACTCCAACCGTACAGGCAGGCTTCTATCAAAAGAAGCGGAGCAGAAAAACTCCAACCTCGATTTTTTGGACCCTACAGGATCAACAGGAAGGTAGGGGTCGTGGCTTATGAACTTGAGCTTCCACAGGGCAGCAGGATTC
>JASDQU010883199.1:32889-55542 GCA_032191745.1 Picea mariana
GATGACATTTGCAGGTAGTGTCTCCATCTGGTAGCAGCGGTAATCATTACCAACTCTTAAGAAAACTTCAAGGGTGATTGCAACTGGTCTTACGGCTGCAACTGCAACTGCAACTTAGGGTTTTATGAGGAAACCCTAATTTTTCAAACTTCGAATTTTGAAATTCTGATCCAGGGGATAGATGCTCTGAGCTGAGGCGAGTTAGCTGGTGCAGTCGGAATTTCGAAAATCCAACTTTTACCCCTTCAAACTTGATCTGCAGATTTCTAGACTGGTGCTTCTGGTTTTCTGGTACTTCTGGTACTCTGGTTTTCTGGTTTTCTAGTACTTTGTGAAACTAGGGTTTCACTTTCCGGGAGATCTAGCCACTGAAAAGGTGCGCTCTAAGTGCCAAAATGATCCTTGGGGGAGGGCACAACTTTCTAGGTGGTTAGGGAGCTGAAAAGATTCACTTTTGCAAAACCCTAATTTGCAGGTACTGCAACAGTGATGTTTTTCTCTTGCGAAATATGTTTCCTTCAGGTTGGCTCTGAAACCATGTTAATGTTTATGCCATTATTATAGTTCTTTGCATTTCAATAGATGAGAGCAATATAAGAACAAGATCACTGAGAAATACACATTCACAAGAGACACAACATTTATCTTGGGAAACCCTCTAGGGGAAGAAAACCCAGCAAAAACTTCCTTATCATAAATTGCTAATACAATGTTCAAGAGATAACTCAAACCAATACAGATAGTCCTCTCCAAGAGATGCGCAACTCTTCTCCTTCTCTCTCACTGGTAGGTTGCAGCTTGCCTCACAAGAATGAGCAAGTGTGTTGTGTGATAAAGTGAGGCGCTAGGCTCCCTATATATACAAGGCTGGCACGTGTGAAAGGTCTTCACTGGCAGGGCCGACCTCTCACTTTGGGTGGGTAAACCCACCTTTAATTTAATTCTGGGTTTCAATAATAACTGTTGGGGCCGACTTCTTATTCTGCCTATTACAATTGTCCGATGACCAATCCGCAAAAGGCAATTTGGTCCTAATACAATTACCGACATGATTAATCCACAATGGGGATTAATCCTATGAATAAAATAACAATAATATTAAGAATACTCTTCGCAGTTACATTATTTCAACACACCTCACAAACAAATTTGTTTTCCGAATATTCCACCAACAAATGTGCTTTCCAATCTATGCAAATGTCCATCGAACACCCTGGTGGCCTCCTGGACAAGGCATCTGCCACGATGTTCCTTTTTCCCTTAACATACTCAATGTCAAAGTCAAAGGCTTGGATCTTCGAGACCCACTTCTGTTGTCTCTCACTGAGGTCTTTCTCATCCAAGAAATACTTGAGACTGTTGTGATCAGTCTTCACTACAAATCTGCTACCCACCAGATACTGCCTAAATTTGGTTAAGGCGTGCATGATTGTTAGCATTTCCTTGTCATAAATAGAGTAGAGTCACTATGAATCGTTGAGCTTCCTACTCTCAAACACAATGGGATGGCCTCCCTGCATCAACACTGCTCCAATCCCCACCCCCGATGCGTCGCACTCCAAGATGAACGGCTGCGAGAAGTCTGGAAGGGCTAGAACAGGGCATGTGCTCATAACCTCCTTCATCTTCTCAAATGTCCATTGTGACTCCTCTATCCACTGAAAGGCACCCTTCTTGGTCAAATCTACGAGTGGTGCTCCTAACTACGAAAAACCCCTGACAAACCTCCTGTAATAGTTGTACAGCCCAAAGAAGCTCTTTAACTCTGTCAAACTCTTGGGTGTTGGCCAATCCAAAATGGCCCTGATATTCTCCTGATGTACCTGAACCCCCTGTGCACTGATGATGTGGCCCATGTAAAGCAACTCTATCATCCCGAACTCACACTTGGACTCTTTGTCGTATAGTTACTGCACCTCCATGATGTTGAATACCTCCTCCAAGTGCCCCATATGCTCCTGCCATGTCTTGCTATAGACCAAAATGTCATCAAAGAAAACCAAAACGGATTTCCTCAACTGCCCCCTGAATATGTGGTTCATGCAAGACTGGAATGTAGCTGGTGCATTGGTTAGCCTGAATGACATAACCAGAAACTCGAAATGGCCAAAATGGCACCGAAATGTCGTCTTCTCTATGTCTCGCTCTCTGATGTTGATCTGATGATATCCAGAGCGTAGATCAATCTTCGAGAAGAAAACTGCCCCATGCAGCTCATCCATCAACTCGTCAATGTGAGGGATAGGATACCAGTTCTTGATGGTTTTCTTATTCAAAGCCCGGTAATCGATGCACATCCTCATGGTACCATCCTTCTTCAGGACTAAGACAACTGAAGAGGCGAATGGACTGCTACTAGGTCTGATGTGTCCCATCGCCAGCAATTCCTTGATTGCTTTTTCTATCTCATCCTTGAACCTCTTAGGATGACGATAGGGGGGGTGATCATGGGTTTGGCCCCCTCCTCCAACTCAATGGTGTGCTCAAATCCCCTGTCCGGCGGTCTCTATGGTGGAATCGAACCAAAAACATGTTGATGTCGTCTCAACAAGTTCCTGATCTCTGTCTGATACTGATGTCAACCCTCGGAGTCCTTTTGCGTAGTGATCAAGCACTCTGCGGCAAATGTTGCCTCCCCATGCCTGAAGATCCTCTCCATCCTCTCGGTTGAGACTATCCGGGGTGCTCCTGTCGACATGCCCCTCATGTTAACCCTCTTCCCGTCACTGTCTCTGAACCCCATCTCCAAGGTCTAGTAGTTGGTGGTGATTTTACCCAAGGTGATCAACCACTGGAATCCCAAAACCACATCTATGTCTGATAGGTCAACCACATAAAATGTATCTCTCATGGTGTAGTTACCTAACTTGACCTCCAAGTCTGGAACTCTATCTAGACACTCCACTGTATGGCCATCTGCTACTGCGACATCAAATCCCTCAAACTCCTCTGTTTGAAGGGCCCGTCTCGATACCAATGAAGCGTCGATGAAATTTTGGGTGCCCCACTATCTATGAAGGTGATTGCTCGTTGTCCCTAAATAGTCCCTCTGATCCGGAGGGTGTCGTACTTGGGAACACCAAAAAGGGTCGCTATGACTCCTCCCTTTGTTAGTTCTGTCTGCTAGCCTGCTCAGGCGACTATGGAACTACCGGTGGGTAGGCCCCTGCCGGTGTCAGTGGTCTACGGGGAGGCTGCTCGTCCGCCTACTCTGATTCCTCCTTTGAGCTAGTGGATCCACTGTCCTGCTCCTCCTCCTCACTATCCACACTATCTGCTACTACCTCAATATAGTGAATCTCTCCCTTTCCCATGCACCTGTGGCCTGGGATCCAAGGATCTTTGCAATTGAGGCAAAGCTTCTTCCTCATAAGCTCTCGCCTCGTCTCATCATCCAGCTTCTCCTTGCCCTTCCATTCTCTCTGGAATGGCTTCCGGTCTCGATCCTTCTGTGGTATGAAGCGTTTGGAAAAGGGTTTAGTTTTTAGCAATGAGTCTGCCAAATCTCTAGTGCGTAGGATGGCATCGTGCAAGATGTGAGGTCGGTATGCCTTCACCCATCCTCTCAAGGGTTCTGTGAGCCCTTCTGTGAATAACATGATCAGTCAAGGCTCGGATATATCTGTCACTGCCACTGCTACCCGCTGAAACTCTGAGATGAACGCCTTTGTTGTGCCAATTTGTCTCAACTGGGCTAGATCTCTGAAATGGATCTCTGGATCTCTCCTGTCAAATCTGTCCATGAGTCTCTCTGTGAACTCCCTGTAGGAGGTGATCCGACTGTGGCCCAATGTCACCAATCCATGATACCACCACTCCTGTGCCTCACCCTCCAAGTGTAAGGTAGTGAAACCGATGGCCTTTGTCTCGGACATCTGGTTGAGCTTGTAGTATGTGTCTAGCTTCTGTACCCAAGCTCTGGCGGTGCATTTGGACGATCCGTCGAAAGAAGGTATGGTGAGTTTACCAACTTTCCGGATAAAATCAATGTTATGCCCCTGTTGTTGTTGCCCTCCTCTTTGTTGCTCTCTGGGGCGGTTTCTGAGTCTAAGTCCACAATACTCGACTAGGGTCATGTCTTGATGGAAGTCACGGCCCAATGCTACATACTCCCTTCGATACTCTGCAATGTCCTCTACATGAGTGGGCGGCCTCTGTGCTATCGACAGTTGTGCTGCTACCGAGGGTGCCCTCTGGAAACTAGGAAACAAGGGTCTGGGAATCCTACTTGCAGAGGTGTATGTGTGAGTGGGTGACTGGGGTCTACTGCCTGCCCCTGAGTTCCCCTGTGCTGCATGTGGGGCTTGTGTGCCCGGGGTGCCCACTATAGCCAATCTATCAGCCACCTATGCCAAGGACTGAGACATGGTCCGCTGACTAGCTAACATATCGTTGATACCCTGCATGAAGGTTGCCTCTGGTTCCATGGGGGCCTTGCCACTGCCCTCTAGTCGCTCATAGTTGTCTCCTAGCATCCTCTCTGCCTCGCGCTCAGCCTCACGTTCTGCCCTTCTCTCTGCTTCTTTGTGTGCCTTTTCCTCTTCCTCTGAGCTGGGATGGAAAGGAGGAAAGTCAGGCCTAGGCCTTCTTTCCTTATGCCTGTTGTAAGTGACATATTCGTCACCTACGTGCTCACGGCCATCTGGGTCTTCTGTTGCACTCATCATCTTTAGTCACAGGCTGGCAGGACTAAAGCTCTGATACCACTGAAATATCCCTGATCCAGCTGATCTGGATATCTACTGCTGATCTAGTATTCTCTCTCACGGATCTGATACTCTGGGGGTTTATGGATGCGTTTTATCTTCAGATCTGATACTCTGGGGGTTTCTGGATGCGTTTTAGTTATGTGCTTAAGTTGTTTTGTAATTCTCACATGTGCATGTTATACATTATGGTTTAAACAATATATATATGATGCATGCAGAAATAAGGAACAACAACCGCCCAATAATATGTATTATGCGATTTAAGCAGGGAAATACAATGAAATACTAGAAATATAGAGAATAGTCATCAGTTAGATTTCATGGATCGTCATTGGAATACAAGCAAACAACATAAAATACCCGTGACCAGAAGATGAAGGCAGATCTGATGCAAGCACGGATAGATCAGCAAAATCGACAGTTCCGACGAAGCACGGTAACCGCTACAAACTGGAAAACTCGTCCGGAAGGTTGTAACCGTCGAAATGAGCTGGAAACTGTCTCAACAGAAGCGCCCTGGCCTCTAGACCGATTATGGTGACTGTCGAATGGAAGATCTGTCCTCTGAGGCTCCGGATCTCACCCCCTGGGGGTCTGCGCACCTCCTGGACTCTCTGAGTGCACCCAAATGATTCCCCCAACGAAATTGGTTGTTATATGACTCAAAATAATTGCCCTAGCTAATGTTGAACTAGGTCAGAGGGGTTTCCTCGGATCTGATTTGATACTCCGCCTATAACCCCAACTGTCCTCCCATAAGAGCTGCGCGCCCTGGATGGCTGAATGTTGTGCCCTGAAATATTCCACAGTCAGAATCTAAGGGGAAGTGGCTCAATCTATGCGCCATGGCTAGATCTAAACTGGGTTGGAAGGGATCTACAATACGAGCTCTGATCTCGTGCAGCTACATAAACCCTCCCTCTGACTTGCGCCCTCACTGGCTGAGTTGCGCAACACTACAAACTGGATAGTCCTTAATCGCACGGTGAAATACCTGGATGGTATCTTCGATGGGCTAGGGTGTGTCTCTCAACACCAAAACCAATCAATGGTGGTGGTTTCCTCCAGAAATCCACAAAACATTAGAAGTCGAATCTCCTCCTCTGGGAACTCTCTCAACATCAAATCATAACATAGCATAATGAAGAATTAGGTCGAATTCCTCCCTTTATACTCTTCCCGATCTAATTCACCATTGACCTCACTTAAGCTAGGCGCTTTTCCTCCTAAGTTGAGTAATTAATTAATTAAGTCCCCCCTTAACACCTTTTTCATTCTATTTCTCCGTTGACTTAGGCTTAAGTGACTTTTCCTATGTTTTTTGGCTTAATTCATCGTTTAGCCATCAATTCTCCCTTATTTCTCCTCTCGTTCCCTGTTTGTGCTTGAATATAATCTACGGGAACAAATAGACTACTAAGTCACTCCCTGCTGGCCTACTCTTGGGAACGGAACATCACACCTTGGAGGATGTATTACTCATTAATGAGGGGCTCTATTTGGCACATGTGGTCTCATTTGACCCTCCCATGACTTGAGGGGATGATTCACATGATTTAAGAAGGCTTGCTACACCTTGAAGACTTCACGCATTGCTTGTTAAAGCTGATTTAGAGGAGGTCATCCACTTTTGTAAGGTTATTTGATTACTTGTTGAGCCTCTTTCATCTTGGAGAGCTATGCATCCACATTGGAGGACCCTAAGGGGGGTTGCATTGCACTTTTGAGGAAGAATTTCAACCTTGCAAGTTACACACATGACTTTTGGAGTTGGTTTTGAGGGGCCACCCCCTTTTGAGGGTTTTACTCATGACTTTGGAGGACCTTTTCACCTTGAAGAGTTACACATCCACCTTGGAGGAGACTTGAGAGTCTTTACTTGCATCATTTGTGGAGATTGGTTGGAGATATGCACCTTGAGAAGCCTTTGGAGGCTAGACATTTCATTTTTGGTAACTTCCTTCCCTCACTTATGGAGACGTCGTTCTCTCTTGGGCTATTTTTCACTTGGATCATTGTACATGTGGCTTGATCACTCCATATTTATTGTATTTTAGACTAGAAAGTTGGAGAAAATTGTATTTTACTTCTCCATAGGCTAGATCTAAGGATATCTCACGAGATATTATTTTATTGTAAAGGAAGATGAGCATCACTCTATAAAAGGATACGCCCTTCCTCATTTGTACTCGTGGTTGGATTTTTGAAGATTTCACTCCTTGGAGCTTAATTAACATATCTTTCTTGGAGCATATGGTTGTGTAAAGGGTTCTTTCTATGTGGATGATTGTTGTCAATTCTTGAAGCTTCTCTATCTTGGCTCTTATTTGGTGCATAAGGATTAATGGTGAAATGCTCAAGTCTTCTACAAGCTTTCAAGATCGATCCATTTGTGGGGTAAATCTACCACTTGGAAGGAAGATGTTCTAGGGTAATTCTTTCCTTCTTCCTTTGTTGGTTTGGTGACTATTTGGTACCTTGCTTTGTTTTTCCTTTGGTTCCATAGCAAAAGTATTAAGTAAGTCCATCAAACCATAGTTGATCTTGTCGGTGAAGGTTTTTCCATTAAGGTTCCCTTCTTGTAGACCTTGATATCCATTGTTAATCTTGATTGGGTGAAGGATTATTCTTCCTTTTGGTTGTAATCGTTAAGCCCTAATCCTTGAAAGAAATAAACCAATTCTTAAGAGGGTTTCTTCTTGACCTCATAAGCTATTTGATTCACCTTGACTCCATTGCTCTTGTTGGATTTGGCACTGATCTCTACTTCCTTCCATCACATATTTTAAAAACCTAAAAACCCCAAAACTTTGTTTTACTAAGGCTACTCTCAACTTCACTTTGTTCTTCATTGCTTGGCCTTAGTAATCCTACTAGGGATACCATGCTTGAGCCGGAGGAGAGCCAACCTAAAGTGAAGAGGATAGGTTACTAAGGTGACAGTGGTGACCGTCCTAACAGTTACCCCTTGAGTTGTACCTTGTGGATTAGGGATTTTGTCATTAAGTACAATTTGAGCGGTAACATGTGGTACGTGGCATTTTTGCATAGACTATAGAGTTTGAAACAAGATAATGGTGAAAAATCAATGTTTGCTACCTAGAATCGATGACCTCTTAGATCGGCCTAGGGGATTCCAATACTTCACAAAGATTGATCTCAAGAAGGATATCATCAAGTTCCGGTACACCATGAAGATGTTTGGAGAACCGCATTCAAATCTAGAGAATGTTTGTTTGAGTGATTAATAATGCCTTTTGGTCTTACCAATGCCCCAGCGATATCCGTGACATTGATGAATGATGTACTTAGACCCTTCTTGAATCAATTCATAGTGGTGTACCTTGATAGCATCTTGATCTTCAACAAATCATGGGATGAAAAACTCCAACAAGTTGAGAAAGTCTTACAAATAGTCTGAAGGCATAAGTTGCAAGGAAACTTGTCCAAATGTTCATTCATCGTGACATCCATTTGTTACCTTGGATTCACCATTGACAGACAAGGAATTCGATCTTGAAAAAGTGAAGATCGTGAAGAATTGGTTGCGACCTAAGAACCTTATAGAGTTGTGTAGTTTCTTAGGTATGGTGAACTTCTACAAACATTTTGTTCCAGATGTCAAACACTTAATATGGCCACTCAACCCATGGTTGAGATGGAATTTGAAGAAACAAGTATTCTCCTGGTCCAAGACATAACAACAGGCCTTCAACCAAGTAAAGAAGAAGATTTATATTGCACCTATCTTGGTAGTTCCATATTTGTCTCAACCCTTCGAGATAGACGTTGATGCATATGATTACACCACAAGCATTGTTCTCACCCAACAGAGAGTTGTATTCCATTGTACAATCAATTCGACAATGGTGACACTGTACTCTAAGAAGGAGACCGTGATAGATTCATATCACAAGCCTATGTAGTTCCTACAAGCCCAGAGCAAACTAGAGAATGCTTGCCTCGTGAAGTGGGTTACTTTCTTGCAACAGTTCATCTAGTCATCAAATACATAAAAGGAAAAGACAACAAGACCATTAATTGTTTGAGCAGAGCTCCAATATCACTCATAGTTGTTCTTGACCCCAAGATTTGTAACACGGAAGGATGGACAAGGTTGTACAACAATTATGCAAAGTTCATAGTTATCTACACCACTCTTCAACATGGGCACAACACAACCTTCACAAGACCTTTTGTAGATATGGTTGATTTATACTTGCGGCATGATCTTCTTTGTCATCTTGATAAATTATGTGTACCTACAATTGAACCCAAAGACCAGTTGATTTGGGAATCTCATTTCTCCAATTCTACTGGACACCTTGGAGTGACAAAGACAATAGGCCTCGCATGAGACAAGATGTCGAATTCTTCCTCAAGTCTTGTGTGTCTTATTCCATTGCTAAACCAGATAACCACCATTTGAGTATGTATACACCATTTCCTATTCCTTCTAGACCTTGGGAATCAGTCAGCTTACATTATCTTTTGGGGTTACCTGTGACCAAGCATCAACATGACTATGTACTCAATATTGTTGATTCTCTTTCGAAAATGACTATTTTAGTTACATGTAAGAAGACAACCACTGCCCTTGACACAGCACGATTGTACTTCATTCATGTTTGGTCCCATTTTGGTTTACCATCTTCCATAGTGTCTAGTCATGATTCTAGATTTCTCTGTCAATTTTGGAATGACTTGTGGTCAATGCTTGACACCAAACTCAAGCACTCTACCACTTTCCACCCTTAGACCGACGACCAAACAAATGTTGTCAACAGAACCTTAGTCTATCTGTTGCACATATATATGCACAACCCCACACATGGGATGGAAATTTACCTTTTATATAGCATGCTTATAACAGAGTCCAACATGGCTCTACTGAGCATAGCCCTTTTCAGAGTCGTTTTGGTTTCATTCTTGTTCAGGATGTTTATCCTTGACAGAGATCCTCATAACGTAATTGATAAACAGAAAACCTTTATATTTCTGCATAAAGATTTCCTGTATGTTTTCTTGTATTTGTCCTGCATTATAGCATGTTAGCCCTTCGACAGGTTGTCCACTAATTTACCCCGGGATCAGATCATGGAGCTTGCAAGAAAAGGGAGACAGAGTAGATGTTGTAATGGAGAGCCATCATCCTTTATCTCCTGACCAATAGAAGAAGGAACAAAGGAATATATGTTCTATGCAGATCTGTGAATCTCTCAGCCCTGTTGGCTTTGATATACTAGAGTTTATTTTACCCAGATGAGTTTTTCTCCAGTTAAAAAAAAAACTGTGTAATTCTTCATTTATATTTCTACTTTAAACCATTCTAAATGAATGAAATATTTAGGGACCATATAAAGAATTACAAAAATTTCCATTTGCAGCTTTGATGTCCTTTTTCTCAGTATACTCATTTTTAGGCAGTGTTATAAAACATTGTTAGTATAACCACCTATTTGTTTTGTTGGCAAACTCAACAAGCTGTGTAAGCATCACATGCACCTCATCCTCAATTTCTCATTGTTTGCAAAGTAATCATAGACATTCCTTTTGGTTTAAATTTTTCCATCTCCCTGTTTCAACTACTACATGATGAGAACTTAGCCTGATTTGACAAATTATATCTTTGTTATGCATAGAGATTTTCTCTTGGAGGTACTGTTGTTTTGTGTAAGTAATCTCAGTTCTTCACCAGGTTCTTGCCACAACATCTGTATGACCTTATTTTGTACCAAGTCTCAAATCGCTAATGATTCATTGAGCAAACCTTCTTCTTTTATCCCCCAATCTTTAATCCATATCATCCTGTCATGGTACCAACTCTTATCTTGAGTTGCTATCTTTTCTTGTAGGGGTAACCTGTGCATGTCATATGCTTTATTTTGATCATACATGTCATAAATTGGAATAATGTTTCTCCTTCTAATGGTAACATACATGTTTTTGCTAACATCGTATTGTAAAGGGTTTGTATTTTAACTCCTAGTCCTCTAATAAGAACTGTTTCTGAATTCTCTCAACTTTCTTCCAAGATTCTTCGAAGAGGCCCAGACACCAAACTGGACAACCATACAAAATTATTGATTATACAATGTTCTAAAGAGCAGCTTCCTCAATTTCCAACTCCACAATTGAATTTGTCAGTATTTATTTTGCATAGAACAGATGGTCTTCATACCTCCTATTATCCGTTTCTCCAAGACTTCCAGATATAACTGCAATCAAATTCAAGGCCTAGGAACTTGTAAAAAGAAACTACCTCCAATTTGTCACCATTAAATGCAATGGTTATATCCCTATCCCAGACAGCTATTACAATTACCTAAATTTTGTTCACATTAACTGCAGAAGGTGCTGATAAGAATGTTTTTACTTATTACAATATTACAATGTTGGTCTATCTCATCGAGTAACATGTGTCAACATAAACTACTTGTGAATTTAATGATTATTACTGTGGATTTCCTCTGCCAAAAGGTTAAGGATGCATGCTTTCTTGCTCTGCACTGCCACTGTTTGGATAGTTTTTTTCAGATTTTGGCAAATTAAGCATGCTTCTAGTTTTAGAAAAAATTCATGGAGGCAATTCAAATCTTAGATTAACTCCATCTTGATAGCATCTAAATCTTGTTTCTAGTAAATTCATGCATGTAGTTAGCATGATCCAGAAATCCTTCCAAGGTCTCTATGGCTGAGAAAACATAATTTGGAGGTTGCAGAGTTGTAGCCATGTGAAAATATTTCAGCCCTGCAGTAGCATGGGTAATAAAATAAAAGCTGAAAATAATGCACTGATAACATTTTAGCTTCAATCTTTTAACCTCTAAAGGTTGCTTTGTTTCCATTAGTTCAATGTACACAAAGGAATGTCTCAAAGCATGAGAATCAGGTTGAATCAGAATAACTGAGAGTGATTCGTTACTCAGTTTCGGAGATGAGTCAGAAGTTCTTTTATGGATCAATGGTATCAGAGCCAAGTTCAAGTATGTATTTGGGAGAAGCGCACAGGAGAAGAAAAGCAGGCCATTTTTCTTCCAGCAGAAACAAGAACAAGGAGGACAGCAAGTTCGCAGCCTGTTGTAACAAAACCAATTCTTCAAATTAACGAGTTTTTGTAGGAACAAAGACCTCCAAAATGGGGGGGTCTGATCCATAAAGGGTCAGAAAAGGTGGTTAGAAAAAGCTACATTGGCACCACATGGCCTAGCTGCCCAACAGCCAAGGAGCAGGCAGTTGGAAAACGACTTCTTGGCTTTGAAGCTTTAAAAAGCAGACATGGAGCTTGGAAGAAAAGGGAGACAGAATAGATGATGTATTGGAATATCTCCTGACCAATAGAGGAAGGATGTTTGAAGTTAATGATTATTAGCATGTATGACTGTTAAATTATGAGCTTGATTCAATACTATAAGTTTCTTTTACTTCTGACTGTACTTTTAACTTAGATTCTTAATGCATAATCAAAACTGAACAGTAAAAACCATAGAGAATAACCAGCATGCATTTTCACACCATACGTACACTGGGGAAACCTTATACAGGGAGAAAATCCCCAGCAAACAAACTTCCTTTATTGCAAAGACAGTGTATGACCACTTACAATATATCCACCATGAAAACTCTGCTCTTAAAGAGCTTGCCAATGACTCTAACCTGACTGTAGACTATTGAGAGACTATGCTGTTATAAGCTCCTGTTACAGACCAGCATTGAAGGTGTAACTCACTGCCTTCTTGGACTGATATGCTACCCTTTAATGGACTGATACTGCTGCCTGTTATTGGACTGATACACAGCCCTAAAATGGACTGATACTGCACCCTGTTGTGGACTGATATAGCAGCCTCCTGAGTAATGGTATTCGCTGTCTATATTGACTGTTATAGAAGCCTCCTGTGGACTGATATATGCTGCCTATATGACTGTTATAGCAGCCTCCTGTAGACTGATATGCGCTGCCTATATTACTGTTATAGCAGCTTCCTTTCTGGACTGATATTCGCTGCCTATATGACTGTTATAGCAGCCTCCTGTAGACTGATATGCACTGCCTATATGGACTGATATACTTCAGCACATTAAACAAGCACTCACACCCTCACAGAACACAATGACAATAAGGAGGGTCGACCTCTGCTTATATAGGAATGGAGAGGTTAAGGAGAGGGCTCGAATTAGAAACTTTATTGCATGCTAGACATAACTCAGCTTTACACTTTAGTTCAAGTTTAGAACTTGACTTTACACTTCAGTTACAACTCGCCCTTGACATGGCACTGCATGTTATGCCAACTCAACAATTGACTCGACCTTGATTGGACATGCATGTGAACTACTCAGCATGCACATGACATGCATATAACATGCAACTAGACATGCATGCAACATGCAACATGCAACAAAAACTTGACAACTTTGACTTTGACCTAGACATGCAATTTTGACTTTTACAACTCGACTCTTTACATGGCAATTCGAATTTCTTCATGGTGGATGGTGTTACACATGCCAACGCACTAGATCAATACATTTACACCATTTTCAATATCAGGAAGATTGTTTGTTTCTAGCTCATAGGAATTTTATGTTCAACCTAACTTTTGCTAGATGCATTGACTTTTGCCCATGGCTCACAAGGATTGACTAGGCTCACAGAGGTTGTACGTTCCCCTAATTTTTGCACTAGTCTTTCTATGCTCACAGAGGTTGTACGTTCCCCCTGACTTTTGCACTAGACTGTCTATCCTCACAGAGGTTGTATGTTCCCCTTGACTTTTGCATTAGACTTACATCTTGACTTTTGTCTTAGAATTACAAGGCTTCTACCTTTTCCTTGGCTTGACTCACAAGATCATATAGCATCTCGTTCATCCTGACTTTTGGTTTGACTCACAGAGGTTGTACGTTCCCCCTGGCTTTTGTCAATACCTCACAACACTGGTTGATTCTACAAATCTCCCTGGCTAGACTCAGGGTAGCCCATATGGCCTCTCATTGGAGAATGATTGTCGATGCTACCAAATTTAACACTCTCTCTCAGTGAGGGAGTCATTCTCAGCCACACCAAGCTTTCCTCTCAACTGCACAAATTGTCTCAATGGCAATGGCTTGGTCAGGATATCAGCTACCTGCTCACTCGTGGCTATGTACTGTAGCTTTACAGTTTTTCTCTGGACCAAGTCTCGAATGTAATGGTACTTCATGTCAATAGGTTTTGACCTATCGTGAAATACCGGGTTCTCTGTCAGTTTTATGCAACTTTGATTATCACAGTGAACCACCGTCGTCTCAAGCTTGTCACCAAACAACCCAGATACAAATTTTCTGAGCCATATTGCTTCCTTGCTAGCATCACTTGCTGCAATGTACTCAGCCTTTGTTGTACTCTGTGCAATGGATCCATGTTTCTTGCTTGACCAAGAGATCATAGCAGATCCTAAACTGAAGCAGTATCCGGAAGGACACTTCCGGTCCATTGGGCTTCCTGCCCAGTCAACATCTGCATACCCGTGCAGAAATAAACCTCCACTGGATGTATATCTCAGACCATAGATAATGGTCCCTCTAAGATATCTCAAGATGTGCTTTGTTGCCACTCAGTGTCTCTATCTCAGTTCAGCCATGAACTGACTCATTGCAATCATTGCATAGCGTATATCTAGCCTGGTGTGGATCATATACATCAATGATCCAATCAGTTGCCTATACATGGTGGGATCCACCAATTTTGAGCCTGTATCAAAATCATGTAGCTTCCTCAAGTTGGTAATCATTGGAGTAGACATGGATTTACAATCCATCATACCAAACCTCTTTAACACATCCACTGTGTATTTTCCTTGTGACAAAAATATTTCGCCCTGTCTTTGCCACACTTCCAATCCTAGGAAGTAATGCATCAAGCCTAAGTCTTTCATCTCGAATTCTAAGATTAGCTCCCTCTTACACCAAGCTATTAGCCATTCATCTCTTGTTAGAAAGAGATAATCAACATACAAGATTAGTATAACGGGTTGGTTCCCTCTTACCTTGAAGTACAGGTTTGCATCAATATCACTTTTTTGAAAGCCCATGCTTTTAAGAAATCCATCAATCCTGTCATACCAAACTCTGGGAGCCAACTTAAGACCATACAAGGCCTTCCTTAGCTTGCATACATGAGTGTCTTTGTTATGCAGTACAAAACCATCTGGTTGTTCCACAAAAACCTCATGTTCAATCTTTCCAATCAAGAATGTTGTTTTTACATCCATCTGATGTAACTTCCAACCAAGAACTGAAGCTAGTGCAATAATAACTCGAATGGAAGTATACCCGGCTACAGGGGAAAAAGTCTCGTCGTAGTCAATTCCTTCTTTCTGGGTGAAGCCTCTAGATACAAATCTTGCTTTGAAATTTTCCATGCTCTCATCGGCTGCATGTTTCATCTTATAGATCCATTTGGAAGAGACCATTGATTTGTCCTTTGGCCTTGGCACAATGTCCCAGACATTGTTCTTTAGAATAGACCTGTATTCCTCAAGCATGGCATCCTTCCATACTTATAATTTATCTTCTTCTTCAAATGAAGAATGTTCGGCATCACTGATGTTGCTTATCAGTGCAACGTAGCCTCCAAACCTGTGAGGCCTCTTACTTTCCCTAAAAGTTCCTTTGGGAGCAGCTATCTTTTCTGCTTCCTGCACTGTTTCTTTAAGACATCCTGGCTTCCTTTTGGATGGAGGTTCTTCAAGAGTTCTTTCCAACTCTTCAGCAGGTTCTAGGGGCTCATCACTTGGCCCTTCATGAGGTTCCTCCCTCTGAACATCTGACTCTTCACTTTCAGAAGAGGGTGAAGTTGGTTGAACTGCTTCTGAATCTTGTTGAAGAATTTGGCAGATTCTGCCCATAAAGAATTTGGCAAATCCTGGTCAAACATCATGGCTTTCGCTGCCTCACAAATTGCCCTGTTTTTCCTCTCAGCAACACCATTTTGTTGAGGGTTATATGGTACGATCAACTGTCTCTTAATTCCTGCTTCCTTGCAGAAATCCTCAAACTGGAGAGATTCAAACTCTCCTCCATTGTATGTTCTAAGGGTTCTGATGTGTTTCCCTGTCTGCTTTTCAATAAAATCTTTATACTCTTTGAATTTATCAAATGTGTCACTTTTAGCTTTAAGGAAATAGATCCAACATTTTCTGGAGTAATCATCAATAAAAATGACATAATACAAACAACCATCTAGTGAAGGAGATGACATGGGACCACATACATCAAAATGAACCAGATCTAAGATGCCCTGAGATCTGTTATCGCTACTAGGAAATGCTTTCTTTATATTTTTACCTAGCATGCATCCTTTACAAATTTCATTTTTACTAAGAGAAATAGAGGGCATGCCACATACCATATTCTGTAGATCTGGAAGTGCTTTGAAATGAAGATGTCCAAGTCTTTTGTGCCACAACTCGTTGGAGTTGATCGCATCATGAGCTAATGCCTGAACCGACTGTCCTGTCACAACGTATAGTCCTCCTCTGCAAGACCCAATAGGTTTTGTTGTACTCAAGTGGCTACCTTTATCCCATAGAAGTGCCTTCTTGTCCTTGAAGATCACCCAATATCCCTTGTCCTCAAGGGTTGCAACTGATAGTAGATTCTTCTTGAGCCTTGGAACATATAATACTTCATCCACATGAAGCATAACCCCAAATTCCAATTGGAAGTATAGAGCCTACTCCCTCTATCTTGTAGCATTTGTCATCCCCAAGCTCAACCTGCTCTGCAAAAGATTTTGTCTTGAAATATGAGAGAATTTCCTTGTACCCTGTCATGTGCTTTGATGCACCACTGTCTACTAACCAAGTTTTCGGCCCTGTGAAAACTCTACTGGATAAAGTAGAAACTAGGTAATATTATTTTCTAATTTCTTTTTCATTAGGACTTTTCTGTTTTCTTTTGGATTCATCATCCTCAGCAGTTAAGGCATGATGTTTCCCTTTCCTTGGATTTTTCTTCCTATACCAACAGTCTTTAGCAAAATGACCCAACTTATTGCAACTAATGCATTTAATCTTAGATGTATCAATACTCTTTCCTTTGAACATACCTTTGGTGCTGAGAGCCTTTCTGGAAAGTGAATTTCTTCTTTCCCTTGAATCTTGATGCTAATGTTGAATGCTCTTCTTTGGTTGGCTCACTCCTGGTAGTAGTGCGACTCTCCTCTTGGAGGCAATCATGCCATAACCTCTCAAACGTGGGTTGAATCTCTCTTCCACTTACACTAGATAGGAAAGTCTCCCATGAAGAAGGAARACCATCAAATATGGCCTGCACTAAATCATCATCATCCATTGTGACACCTGTGACCAAAAGCTCATCTCTRATCTGGGCTATCCTGGAACAGAAAGATGCTATTGATTCACATTTCTCCATCTTCAAATACTTAAKCTTGTGCTTAAGTGTCCTCTTCTGACTTGGTGTCTGTTTGTCATACAGATTCACCAAGGTATCCATACAGTCCTTGGCAGTCATTAACGAAGTCATCACTGGCATTATACTGTCTTTGACTGAGTCAAAGATGATTTTCTTGGCCTTTTCTTGACTCTTTCTGAAGGTCTCTCTTCCTACATTAGTGGTGGGTTCCTCTACCACTGTGGTTACATACTACTCAAGATCATACTCCTGCAAGATATTCATTATCCTGAGCTTCCACACATTGAAGTTGGAAGCTCCTTCAAGCCTATCCTCGGCTCTGATAGAAATGGAGGATGCTATGGACCTCATGCTGGAAACTAGATCAAGCTCGCTTGGATCTGTGTGTACCTGTTGTTGCACTTCAACAAGCTTATCACACCCTAAGCTTTGATGCCATGTTAAATTATGAGCTTGATTCAATRCTATAAGTTTCTTTTACTTCTAACTGTACTTTTAACTTAAATTCTTAATGCATAATCAAAATTGAATACTAAAAACCATAGAGAATAACCAGCATGCATTTTCACACCATATGTACCCTGGGGCAACCGTACATAGGGAGAAAAACCCCAGCAAACAAACTTCCTTTATTGCAAAAACAATGTATGACCACTTACAATATATCCACCATGAAAACTCTGCTCTTAAAGAGCTTGTCAATGACTAACCTGACTGTAGACTATTGAGAGACTATACTGTTATAATCTCATGTTATAAACCAGCATTGAAGGCGTAACTCGCTGCCTTCTTGGACTGATATACTGCCCTTTAATGGACTGATACTGCTGCCTATTATTGGACTGATAAACAGCCCTAAAATGGACTGATACTGTGCCCTGTTGTGGACTGATATAGCAGCCTCCTGAGTACTGGTATTTGCTGCCTATATTGACTATTATAGCAGCCTCCTGTGGACTGATATACGCTGCCTATATGATTGTTATAGGTTATAGCAGCCTCCTGTAGACTGATATGCACTACCTATATTACTGTTATAGTAGCTTCCTTTCTGAACGGATATCCGTTGCCTATACCACTGTTATAGAAGCCTCCTGTAGACTGATATGTGTTGCCTATATGGATTGATATACTTCAACACATTAAACAAGCACTCACACCCTCACAAAACACAATGACAATAAGAAGGGTCGACCTCTGCTTATATAGGAATGGAAAGGTGAAGGAGAGGGCTCAAATTAGAAACTTTATTGCATGCTAGACATACCTCGGCTTTACACTTTAGTTCAAGTTTAGAATTTGACTTTACACTTCAGTTACAACTCGCCCTTGACATGGTACTGCATGTTATGCCAACTCAACAATTGACTCGACCTTGACTGGACATGCATGCATGTAATGCATGTCATGCATGCAACATGCAACAAAAACTTGACAACTTTGACTTTGACCTAGACATGCAATTTTGACTTTTACAACTCGACTCTTTACATGGCAATTCAAATTTCTTCATGGTGGATGGTGTTACACATGCCAAGGCACTAGATCAATACATTTACATCATTTGCAATATCAAGAAGATTGTTTGTTTCTAGCTCATAGGAATTTTATGTTCAACCTAACTTTTGCTAGATGCCTTGGCTTTTGCTCATGGCTCACAAGGCTTGACTAGGCTCGCAGAGGTTGTACGTTCCCCCTGACTTTTGCATTAGACTTACATCTTGACTTTTGTCTTAGACTTACAAAGCTTCTACCTTTGCCTTGGCTTGACTCACAAGATTATATAGCATCTCGTTCGTCCTGACTTTTGGTTTGACTCACAAAGGTTGTACGTTCCCCCTGGCTTCTGTCAATACCTCACAAGACTGGTTGATTCTCCAAATCTCCCTGGCTAGCCTCAAGGTGGCCCATATGGCCTCTCATTGGAGAATGACTGTCGATGCTGACAAATTTAACAATGACCACTGCCCAAAGAGTTTAGGATGCATTCTTTCTTGCTCCGCACAGCTAGTGTGTGGATAGTTTTTATGAGGTGTTGGCAAACTCAGCATGCTTCTAGTTTGAAGAAATTTCATGGAGGCATGTCAAATCATAGATTCACTCCTAGCCCCAAAAGGGTTAACTCAATCGGTTGAACCATCCACCCAAGGCATGTTGCTGATAGGGAGACCATAGGTCACAGTTTCAAATCCAATTGAGTCCCACGGGGTTTCCAGCCACTATTGTGGCTGGTATTTGAGCCACCCTCCATCCAAATATTCCAGGGAAGAAGGGGGGATCCTGTGAGCATGAGGTTTTCCTTGGAAAAAAAAAAATCTTAGATTAGGTCTGCCTTGTCAGCATCTAAATCTTGTTTCTGGCATATTCATGCATGTAGTTACAATGCTCGGGAAATCCTTCGGAATTCTCTATGGTTGAGATAACAGAATTTGGAGGTTGGTTGCAAGTTGCAGCCACATGAAAAGATTACAGCCTGCAGCCCGCAGTAGCATTAGTAATCAAATAATAGCCAAAAATAACGTGTTGGTGGCATTGTAGCTTCAAGCCTTTTAGCCTTTAATAGTTGTTTTTTTACATGAGTTCAATGTACAGAAAGAAATGTCTCCAAGCATGAGACTCAGGTTGAATAGCTGAGAGTGATTTGAAACTCCAGATTTTGAGTTGAGTCCAGAAAATTTTTACAGATCAAAACAAGAGGAACTTGTGGTCAATACTTTGGGTGGTAATCAAAGCAATGAAGTGCAAGGCATCAAAGGCTAAAGTTTTTCATCAATAGAGAACATGCCAAAGTGAAGTACCTGAGCTGTAGCAAGTGCATCACGGTTGTAAAAATCAGGAAGAGTTGCGATGCAGCCAAGGTATCTCAATAATACTTCAGTTCCATGCAGTTTCTCTCTGCAACAAGCATACAAGAAATATCAGATGAGCTCCAATGTTTCTATGTGCAGGAGTCAAAACCCTCATCACTGCAAGGAACACTTTACACGACAGTCTCACTTCACTTCCATTCTCTTTAAAAGAGTCCTTGGTCCATAAAATGTAAAATGGACGTAAAGTTCATTCAACTATGAGAAGGATTGAATACCCATAGAAGCAGTAAGAAACATGTACCTGCTTTAAAAAAAAAAAATTTCAAGCAATAATTATATTAAGTTTTTTATCGTCGTCTATGGGGTAATTGTTTAGCCGTGAAGATGGTGACATGTGAGGAGACATGAACAAGCAGTTGGGATCAGGTGTAAGTCTTCGGTGAATTCGGCAGAATACTACCTGTTCACAGCAGCTTAGCCGATCAGAAGTGCTCATGATCACTGGTTGGCCCCTGAGGCCATTTTGCCTGCATAAGCAGACCACTTGTGATTCTCAACCTCTTCGGGCCAGTAGTACTGCTTTTGATCATTGGTTCACCCCTCAAGGACTATTTCCACTGCAGAAGCAAACCTCTTGTGGTTCCCGACCTCTTCTGGCCAATTCTAATGCTTCCTAAGTTTAAAGGAAGAACTTTCGAAAAATATAAAAGGCTTCTACTGTCCACTAATACTGTACTAAATTGCAACCACCCACTAAAATGAACAAGTTTGATAACAATGGAAACACAATTCAGTATCAATCGTAATAATATGGTAACAGAAATGCAAACCAATCAAGCATATGTGTCTACAATCCAAAAGATACCAAATTTTGATTTTCAAATCAGAGGAAAACGCTATGTGAAGTAAAGAAACATACCCAGAAGGAAACAAGAACGTTGGAGGTAACCCCAAAGGGAGATTGGGATCAGCCTTCAGTGACACACCCACAACCGCTGCTGTGGCAAAAATGGAAAGCGGCGGAGCTTCTTCCGCAGCATATGCCAAATTCACTTCCATTTCACTCCGTGCGGACCCAAACAACATGCCCATGCCCATTACTATAGAATTTATCGTTAGTAGTCACAGCGAGGAAAAAATATATAATTATTGCACTAAAAGCAAGGAAGATGGCACAAATTATTACCAGAAATGGAGCAAACCTGCACTAAGAATCTCCAATAAAAATGTTAACGGAAAGCAAGGTGCAACACTTTCATAATTAATACTTTTGCATGTCGATGTCAATCATGCAAAGATCAGGGAGACAACGGGACCAGGAAAGGAGGCTGGCATGCTGAAATTGAAGAGCTCAAAGGTTTCTCTAACAGTGAAAATATAGTCCTGGGACTCAAGTTGCTTAGGAATTGGTCTGAAAAGTCTGTGAAATTGTGTTCTGCAAAGTCCACTAACAAAGACAAATAAAAACAATCCACCAACCAACAAATACCCATTTTATAAACACGTAATACAGTGAACAAATAAAAAATACAAGAAGTTTAGAGGAAATTTCGCTTCGCACCCAAAAGGGTAATGTATATTTTTGAAGTTTAATATCCCTTCCATGTTTTTAACGAGAACTGAAGTGTTCACTGGCAATGACAATGCGCTCGTCGTCAATTCACGATCATGAGGAAAGTGCGGGTTAATGGGGTCATTTTTTATTTGCTCTTTATTGAAATTATTATTTTTTAATTTATCGTTATAAATTTGATAACTTCGACAACTAATTTGTTTACATGATTGTGGCTGATGAAGGCTGAAATGCTAATTTCATTTACAAACCCTAATTAGGGTTTATCTTGGAGTTTAGGGTTTATCGTTAAAAGGTAGGCTTTAGCTAACTCCTTTATAGGTAGTAAACCCTAGTTTTGGATATAATAAAGAAGATTATGGAATCAACTCACCAACAAAAAATGACCATTTGTTCTATAGTAAATATAATAAACCTTCGTTCTACATATAATAATGAAAAAGCCATGGATTGTTAAGAGTTTAAGGTGGGAGATCTATGGTCACATATCATCAAGATGTAAACCAAAGAAATTTGCCCAACTTTTTAATCTTGCGAATGTAATTAAATGACAGAATGTAAGGCATTCTCTTTGCCTTCGTTACAAGGGAAAAGGAATCAGACATTGTGCGAGGCGATATAACTTACTTCATTTTTAAACGTGTCTAGCCAAGAAGAACCAAAATGAGATATGTCTCAGCGAGGCCTTTTGGTCATGTGTTGAACATGTTGGTTCTGTTTCGAGATGAAGCTTTAATGCAAAAATCCTGACCTGCGGGAACCAGCTATTCCAAGCCACTTAGAAATGTGTGGGAATTATTTCTGGAAAACCCAAGAAGATAAAGACGGAGAAGACACACAGCTTGATATCTCTTCAGAGCTTGATATTGCATCTGTAATCTGGGCTGGGGGATGAAACGCTCCACGCTCATGCAGAAAATGAAACGCTTAGAGCTTGATATCTCTTCAGAGCTTGATATTGCGTCTATTAGGTAAATGTTAAAAAGTAAACAAGTTAACGGATGCATTCAAAAATACAAGGAAGTTATGAAGAGTAAATCACATTCATTGATTTGGGAGGACGACCAAGAATATGCCAGCATCTTCAATTGTTAGCCATCAGATTAGAATTTTAGATTAAAAGGTGATTAATTGTGCCCAT
>JASDQU010883200.1:4767-27155 GCA_032191745.1 Picea mariana
GGATAAGAAGAAACTCCTCTTTGAGACTCTTGTTACACATGTTATTCTTTATGGATGTGAAGTATGGGGCTGTAGTATCTCTCGTGAATCCTGGAGAAAGATAGAGCAAATACAAAAGAATTTTATAACCTATAATCTCAAAATTAAAGGAAATACGCCCTATCCCATCCTCCTCATAAAAACAAGCCTCTCCTCCATTGAGAGCATGGCTATGAATAGATACCTAATGTATAAGAACAAGTTAAACAACATGGAAGACAAGAGGCTACCTAAAATTGCTTCAAAATCAAGTCATAATCACCATCGACTCAAGCGAGGATGGCATAAAGACGCCCGGCCTTGGCTAAACTATTGGGGAATCATGGAAGAAACCATTTTGTAGAATAAAGATACTATTAAAAAAAACATCAAATCAAAATTTAAGGAAAAAATGTGGTGTGATAAAGAGTTAGAGGAAAAAAGAAAATTAAGGTATTATAAAGATGTAATCAACCCTAATCTAGAAGATCAAAATTAGCTATCGGTTTTGCCAAGTGTAAAGAAAAAAATAAGCATTGCTAAGATAAGAACAAATTCTCATGAGCTCCATAGCAAAACTAGGTGTTGTTCAATTCCTAAAATTCCATGGGATGAAAGAGTGTGTCACTTTTGTGACACTAAGAAGGTTGAAGATGAAAATCACTTTCTCTTAGATTGTCCAGCCTATACCCAGATTAGATCTCATTTTCAAAATATTGATCACACTACCAACCTTCCTAACCTCTTAACTCAACAAAAGTATGGTGATCTTGGAAAGCTTCTCTTAATGCTTTTCGAGCATAGAAACAAAATTCTAAAGAATCACAAGTAACTTACCCTCTTAAGGTCTGATAGACCAATTATGTCTTAGTGGATGTTAATCATCATCATCACTATTACATTAAAAATACATTATTATATTAATGTAATGTATAGATTATACATCAATATAAATTATTATATTAATGTAATATATAGATTAAAGTATTAATTAAATTATTAATAATTAATAAAGTAATAAAATAATAATACATTTAATACATTAACACATACATTAATTGCATTAATAAATATATTACTAAAGTATTAATACATTTACAATGTAATGTATTAATTAACTAATTAATACATTAATACATTGTTAAAGTGTTAATAGACTAATCAACTAATAGATTAATAATACATTATTATAGTATTAATACATCAATACAATAATTGAAAATGACTGTGGTTGGGTATGGTTGACCATGACTATGGTTTCTTATGGTTGCCCATGAACATGGTTAACTTTGGTAGACCTTGGCTGACTTTGGGAAGTAAAGGTTCACTATGGTTGACATGGTTAATTATGGTTCACCATGACCATGGTTAAATTTAGTATACCTTCACAATGGCTGACCTTCACTATGCATGAGCTTCACTATTTTTGAACTTGGTTGACCAAGGTTGAATGTGGTTGACCATGGTTGACAATGGTTAGCCATGTTTCACAGTTGTTGTGCATAGATGACTATGTTTGGCCATGACCTTAGTTGACCATGACTATGGAGGACATTAATACATTAATGTATATTTTAATGTATTAATTAATTTTATTTTTTTTGTAAATAAAAGAGAAATTGTATATATTACCTTAAAATATTTGAATCAGTACAGTGATCATGTTTCGCCACCTGTTCTGCCACAACAGGGAAAATAGAACATGCGGCTTGTATATCACTTAGAAGAACTATGAAGTAAGACATGACAAGTGTCATGTTTAAAAAATATAACATGTCTGGTATCATGCATCAAACGTGTGATGTTCCTAGTATCATGTATCGAAGATTGTATCCCATACCAGGCAACTAAACATGGTTGTTTCCATACACCAAAGAGATTTAACAAAATTAAAAAAAAGTCTAAAACTAGTTCCTATTATAAAAAAATAAAAGAGGTTAGAGGTGTGGTGAACCTGAGAATCCATCAGAGCTCTAGGTGAAGACAAATCTTTGTACATTGGTTGGACAACACATTTTTTCTGGAGGTCCATGTGTCGGGTGAGGGTGCATTGATTATGTAGTTTCTCCTCCAGGTTTTTCCTCATATCAAAGATCACCTAGAGGTGGTCATCTGAAAGACAATTTTGGTTGAGCCGAGCTTTCTCAATTTTCCCACCCATATCTATGCACAAACATGTATCTTCACCCAAAGTCGTTGGTGGAATTTCGTCCAAATCTGGTGGAAAATTTCCATCAAAGGCCATTCCATAGGTGTCGTTTTGAGAAATCTAGTCTGTCAACCAACTAAGGGGGATTTATTCTTCAGCCAAACATTCACCATGTTCCAAAGTCCTGGCTTGAGGATTGGTGTCGATACCCGAACCTGTCATGTCTTCTAAAGGATACGACCCAAGAGGAGGGATTTCTTCCTCCACTCGGCAGCTTCCTGGGTCAGGCATGGTGTCGATGGGGGATGGGGACGAGTGTGGAGTGTTGGGAAAAGGAAAATCAAGCAAATTATGGCCAGTGTTGGTGGTTGGAATCAAAGGTTGCAAGGGATAAGGGTGGTTGCGTCGAGTGAGAAAACTATAATATTGTGGCCCTCTTTTGGGTTTACCACGTTCTCTCGACATAATGGAAGAGAGACCATCCCAAGGTAGTACGTTGGTGAAATGAAAATAGAGGAGCGAGGCCAGCAGAGTAATGGAGATATCTGAGAGATAAGGGATGACAGAGTGTCCACAACTCGAAGTCTAGGAGAGTTGGAATGATAGAGTGCCCAAGGAATTAATGGGAGATGGTGAAATATGAAGATTGATAGAGTGCTTGAGGGTGCATACCTTCATAAAGGTTGAAGAAATGACTGCAAGGACTGCCATGAAAGCAGAGGTGACTTCTACTCGATGCCTTGTACCTTCCCCTTTACTCCAGCTTTGGTTCGCGAGGGGTGACATTGAATTCTAGTTGGTGTTGTAGAGAAGTGTCATTACTACCATGTGAGACCCCATCAATCACAAGGAATAGTTGTATGGTTGGCGACTCGGGGTAATAACTTCCCTTACCGCATGTGCGCCACCTTTCTCCCCTTGGCCAATTGTCACCCCATCAAGGGATAATGTACTATTTAATTAATACAATAATACATTATTAAAGTATTAATACTTTAAAATATCGATAAAGTATTAATACAATAATGCAGTAATAATACACTATTAGAGTATTAATACATTAATAATACATTATTACATTAATGTATGATGTAACTTATTAATTAATTGATACATTAAAAACAAATTGTATTAATTAATTAGTACATTAATATATTTTTAATTAATACCTTGCTAAAGTATTAATACACTAATACATGTAATACATTAAATTCATTAACAAATACATTTCTAAAGTATTATTACATTAATAAAGTAGTGATACATTGACCTGAATGACTTTAGTAATATATTATTAAAGTATTAGTACATTAATGTGTAATTTAACATATTAAAGTATTAATACATTAATAATGTAATGTATTAATTAATTATACATTATTAATTAATGCATTGCTAAAGTATTAATAAACTAATAGAGTAACACATAAATAATATATTGATAAATACATTATTAAAGTATTAATACAATAATATATTAATTAACAATGATGATGGTTGATTATGGTTGACCATGACCATGGATTGATCCGGATTATTTTCGGTAGGAAATGAGATCGGAGATATAATAAAGAAATGCACAGAGATATCACAGATATTTAATAATATAACATAAATATATCATAGATGCATCCATAAACATAGAGATACAGTAATACAGGATTTCTATTAATGAAAGAAATGTATAGAGACTGTAAAAATACAGAGTGAAAGACTCGCTAGAATGGTGGCATCTTATCTCTGAGAAGAGATGTGATGGCTACTTGCATTTGCAAGAAGATGAGTACAATGAGGCTCTGAAGGCCTTTTTACAATAAATGGGAATGCCAAAAACCCTAGACATCCAAAAACCTAACCCTAGGAGATGAAGCGCCAAAAGTCATGTGGGCGCCGTTTGGGTAAGTTAGTACATCAACTTCCCAGGGTCGTAACTTTTGCATACGATCTCCATTTTAGGGGTATGATAACTTGTTGGAAAGGTATCGTCGAGGAGATTCATTTTGGGAGCTCAATCATGCCTTCAGCTATCATTGAGAACCTCGATCTTGAAAAACCTTCATGTAGGCCCTCAAGATGGCCCTGGAAGTTAAAACCTACTAAAAATAGTAAATTGCCAAAATTGTTAGAAAACTTTGTTGAGCCAGTCAGAAAAGGTGGGTGGCCACCGATATCCACCTAGATCATCGATTATTATGATTGATCATCACCAAGGTTGCCCATGCCAATTACCATGACCATGACCATGACCATGACAATGACCATGTTTAACTTTCGTAGACCTTGGTTGACTTTGGGAAGGAAAGGTTGACTATGGTTGACTATGACCTTTCTTGACCATGTCCATGGATAACTATGGTTGAACATGACAATGGTTAATTGTGGTTGACCTTGGATTACCATGATCATGGTTAAAGGTGGTTGATCATAACCATGGTTAGCTTTAGTAGACCTTCACTATGGTTGACCTTGGTTGACCATGACCTTGGTTGACCATGACCATGGTTGACTATGGTTGACCATGGTTAATAATGGTTAACCATGTTGGAAAATGTTTTTCCATAGATGACCATGGTTGATCGTGACTATGGATGACATTCTCCATGTTTTACCATAACTATGACTAAGGTTGCCCATTACCTTAATTATGGTTGACTATTGTCGACCATGATCAAGAGTATGTTTTAATATAGTTTACCTTTCCCATAGTTGACTATGGTTGAATATGGTTGAATATGGTTAACCATGGTAGAGATTGATGCAGACCAATGTTTAGTATGGTTGGTCATGGTTGACCTTCACCATGGTTGACTATGGTTGACAAAGATTAACTATGGGTGACCATGCCCATGACTGACCTTCGTAGACCATGTGAAGTTGATTATGCTGGACCATGTTGATTATGTTTACCCATGGTTTACTATGACACTATCGCATTGTAATGTTGATCACATTTTGTTCATCACATAGGGACGAAAAGGCTATGTTTGTCACATTGGGAGGACGGGGCTATGTTCGTCACATTGTGAAGAAACGACTATGTTCACCACATTGAGACATTACTGTGTTTGTCAGAATGTGAAGCTAATATGTTCAACACATTGTGACAATATGGCTATGTTCGTCACATTGCAATGACTAGGATATATTCATCGCATTGCAATGACAAGGTTATGTTAGTCACATTGCAATGTTACTATGATTGTGAGATTATGACGCTACTATGTTCCTCATGTTGAAACATTTAAGTAAACCACACATTGCGGCAGTGAGGTTATGTTCATCACATTGAAACGACGAGGTTATGTTCATCACAATGCGACAATATTATGAACATGTTCGTCACAATGCGACAATATGGCTATGTTCATTAGATTGCGACAATTGGGCTATGTTTATCACATTACGATGACGAGGATATGTTTGTGACATTGCAATGTTACTATGTTTGCGAGATTGCGACACTACTATATATAATTATTAATATCAATTAATAATTATTGTATAAAGGGTATGTATGTATAATATAAGTACATACCATTAAAGTACCCCTTTTATAATATAGTTAATAGGTATATGAATAATAACTAATTCTCTTGTATTAATTATGACAATTGTTAATAGTCATTAATAATATTATTAATAATTATTAATATAACAAATTGTTTATATTATAATAACCTTTAATATTAATAATATAATATAATATATAATCACTTCTTAATACAATAATAATGTATTATTAGTAACCCTAATACAAATTCTAATAGAAATAAGTCTACTCCTAATCTTATTATGAATTGGTGAACAAATGAATGGACCATATTAAATTAACTCCTATTGTGGGCTCATAAAAAAAATGAAAAAAAAAAAACTTATAACCAAAAGAGGAAAATATTTACACTTGTTTCTAGAATTAATTTTATAATTCAATTTTTATTCAAAATTAAAAGATTAATGTTAAACACACACTTCCTCAATTAATTTTAGAATTTAATTTTTATTCAAAATCAAAGTATTAATATTAAAATTAATTTTCCTTAAAAAGCGACTATTTTTATTTTTTCTTTATAACTCATCAAAATATATTTAAAAACTTAAAAACAATTTTATTAAAAATATTTGTCACCACCATATACACTTTTGCAATCAATTTTAAAATTTAATTTTTATTAAAATATATTAAAAAACTTTAAAACTATTTTATTTGAAATATTTGTTTTTAATAATAAATATATTTCATTGAAATTGAAATTATGCTAACTAGTTTTACACAAGCATTTACCCAATCAATTTTGAATAGATCATTTACTCAATATATTCCAATTTTTACATAAGCATTTACTCAATCAATTTTTCAATCTATTTTGAATAGATCATTGACTCAATTCTTTCTTCACATACCATTTTAATAAATTATTTAACATTGCAATGGATTTTTATCCTTAAGTGTACTCTTTTTCCCTAACCCTAAATCTAATAACTCAATTATTTAAATCAATGGATTTTTATCCTTAACTGTACTCTTTTCCCTAACCCTAAATCTAATAACTCAATTTTTTTTGTGATTTCCACTTCTTTTCTGGAAAGTCACCCACATTTCACGTGCCATGCGTTCACAGCTACGTCGACTTCAGGCATGGGTTTGCACATCCTTCTGCATATTGACAGGTCTTTTACAATTGTTTACAAGCATTGACATTTCACACAATCAAACTTTGGCATTACAGATTATTTAGATTTTTTAAATCCAAAAGAAAATGAAGATGAAAGGTTTAAATTGAAACCTAAAATATTTCTCTCTTTTTCTTTTATTGTGTGCATTGTTTAGCAAGATATAAAAATTATACTTTTACATTGATTATTCAAACCCAACATCAAAACATTTATTTTCATTACATGTATTCAGATTTAGATTAAATTCACATGTTGTAGAATGATAAGAATACTATACAGAGGAAATCACTATGAAAGATTTTAGATTAAAATAAAAATTTAAAATTAGATTAAAATAAAACATTTAAATTTAATTTCAAAATATAAAAATTATACTTTTACATTGATTATTCAAACCCAACATCAAAATATTTATTTTCATTACATGTATTCAGATTTAGATTAAATTCACATGTTGTAGAATGATAAGAATACTATACAGAGGAAATCACTATGAAAGATTTTAGATTAAAATAAAAATTTTAAATTAGATTAAAATAAAACATTTAAATTTAATTTATAGATTTAAATTTTTTCATTTTAATATAAATAAATTATTTTAAAAATTAAAAAAAAAAGATTTAAATTAAAAGCTTTGAGATTGATTGTTGAAAAGACTGAATTAAATCCATATGCTGTAAAATGATAGACATAAGTAGGCACATTAAAAAAAAATCATATTAATTAAAATATGATTTCCAAGTTTTTTCATAGTAACATTAAAATAAAGATTGAGATTCTGCCTAAATATTAAAATAAAGGATTTCATAGAAAACCAAAACATTGGATATTTATATAAAGATTTAGGTTGCCGTGAAAATAAAGATTTAGATTTCTTCCAAATATTAAAATAAAGATTTTAAAAAATTAAATTAAAATAAAATAAAAGATTTAGATTTCAGAGAAATAGCTAAACTAAACAGTTAGATACAGGTGCGTGAAGGAGGTATGTGAGCAAAAGATACATAGCTTATACTTGTAAATAAAAATCTAATGAATGAATCTGATAAATTAATTTTCAATCCAAATTCTCAAAAACCTAAAATCTAAATTTCCAAAAATTAATCCAAATTATTAAAAATTTAAAATTTAAATTTCAAAAAAAAATTATATCATATTATTTTTCATAATAAATTTAATTTTTATAAACATAATTAGCATAGCCACAAGTCACTCCTGGCTTTGTGAACGCCGAAATAAGGAGTTTTGGGCATTAAATAATCGCAGAACCTTGTACATTAAATAACTGACACGGTAAGACTACGTGGTAAGAGCTCCAGACAGCCTAGTAAATAATAGTTGGAGTAAAAATCATGGCTGGTAAACTTGGGCTCTTTAGAAAATGAAACGTTAATCACGAGGTGGCAATCAGCTAGCCATCATAGTAAATTTTAAATATGATTAAGTAAAAGTAAAAAAATAAACATGTAAAGGGATGTCTTTATAATAGTGAGGAAGTTAGTGGTTGAAATTACAACCATTGATTTATTGGGACGACTAAGAATATTCCAACAATATTTAATCTTGTCCATACAAAACTGATTAAGTACTAAAAACATATTAAATGTGTTCACTATCAATTGGTGTACGCCTTTCGAGGTAAAAATATTACTTTCCATAAACAACAAATAAACTTAGTCCAAAGATTTAGATTTCCTCATATATTAAAATAAAAATTCAAAAAATTTAAATTAAAATAAAAAACACTTCGCAGGCATAGCTATACCAAACCATTGAATACAGGCGCTTACCCGGAGATATATGATTCTTATTGCTCGAGAAACACACATAGATTATGCCTGCAAATAAAATGCTAATATATAAATCAATTCCCAATCTAAATCTCAAAAAAATAATTCAAATTTTTAAAAACTTAAAATCTAAATTTCAAAGCAAAAATACATTACTTTCCATAAGAAATTGAAAGCAACAAATAAACCTAGTTCGTATCTCAATGAGTGTTTAATTAACCTGACCATTAGTCCAGGCCGCAGGAAAAATTTGAAAAGCCGCCCAAACCTGGCATCCAACTTAACCGCGGCTGCGTTAATTGAAAGGTACGCCAAACATGGTATACATCGTTACCACACCAACACGCTTCACATTCATAAAAATGTTGGCTATTGTTTTTTTGTTTGTTAATTTGTGCGGAACCTGTTGGGTACGCGATTAACCTGTGGCTTGAGAAACCGAGACTCAGAGGCATCTAAGCCGTTAAAATCACCTGGGGATCGCACCTGGCCTGACCCACACCAACCCTTAACATGGTTGGATTTTTTGTCCCCGCATATTTCAAACCGGTGACTTTAACATCACGGAGTGGCTTAACAACACACTCCATCACCGACTGTCCTACACCTCGGAGACTAAACGTTGGCCATTGTTATTAGTAGTGTTATTGAAGTATTTTTATTGGGTTGAGAATAACCAGATATATTTATATATTTATAGTGTATTAGATCACACTTGTAAAAATAATATATAAAAAAAATATTAAATATTTTAGTAGATGGATTTAATTGGTTTAATTTTATTAGTGTTAAGTAGTGAAGTTTTTTTAAATATCATTAATTTCAATAGATTATTTTTAAGGTATAGTATAAACCACATTTATTCTTAGTGAAGTATTTTTATTGGGTTGAGAGTAGAGATATATTTATAGTGTATTAGATAAATATGTGGGATAACACTTGTAAAAATAATGTATATAAAAGAATATTAAATAGTTTAATAAATGATTTTAATTGGTATAATTTGATTAGTGTTAAGTATTGAAGTTTTTAAAAAGATCATTAGTTTCAATAGATATTTTTTTTGAGGTAGAGTATAAATCAAATTTATTCTTAGTGTTTTTCATGAATATTTTTTATGGAAAACAATTTATAAGAATATTTTTATTCAAATCATCTAATAAGTTTTGTTATGGTACTTGTTGTTATTGTAGGTGGCATTACATGACTCCTCATTTAATTTTTATTCTCTTCACCTAAATTCAAATATGTGATATGTTTGTCCCTATACTAATTTGACTAGTAATGTACCAACAATCTTGCTCTTCCTTGAGTAACTAAGAATGGGAAAAGATGTTGCCAAACATATAATCCCTAAGCATTGGCTCAAGTGGTTCGATTTGTCATGCAAAATCGATATTGACCAAGGAGATTACAAGGTCGAATCCACTTGGGTCCCTTAGGGTTAGGCATACGTGTTGCTCGTTGATGGCATTTACTTCAATGTTATACATGAATGTGAGGAAGTGCCAAGAGAAATGTTCCATGTATGTGTGTGTGTGTGATGATGATGATTATCTTTCACAAAGAGCAACAATGGTTTATTGGATCTTCAATAAATTGATGATTTAGTTAATCAGTTTATTAATTGTTTTGTCGACATGTGGCTTAGTGGTTGGAAAGGGGTGTCACCATGTAAATAGTCCAGGTTCAAACCCTAGTGGGTGTAGATACATTCTATGTGTGTGTGAGTGAAGGTGTTTAACCTCCCAAAGTTAGTTTTTGGTCATCAACAAAGGGGATTAACACATACTTCACAAGACAAATTCATTTAGGTGGACTCTAATAGGAAGCATTGTTAGTCTATACTCACACACATTAACATAGATCCATCTTATCTTGAGATCTTTTAAGCACCAAAAAATTTACATATAAAATTCCTTTTGATCTCTCTCGATGCATCATAGAGCCAAATTTAGGATGGATCTTGTATTAATCTTCACATTTGGAAGTTATCCAGGGGTATAAGGTATAAAATTTTCATTCAAGTACTAGTTAAACAACATGTTTATAGGAGCAATCAACCAACCCTTAGGAAAGGCTTCTTATTGTCTTCTTGCATGTTCTTGCTAGTAGCTAATGGTCTTAGTCATGCATTTGTTGATGCCAAAAGAGTGAATTCCTTTCAAGGGATTAGATTGGGGTGACATGAAAGACTTACTCACTTACTTTTTGTGAACGATGTGCTAATCTTTTTCTTTTGTGAAACAACTGAAGGAAGAATATTGAAGGACATTCTAAATCTATTTTGTGATGGAACATGAATGATTGTTAATGTGAACGATTTTGTGTTCTATCTTCCATACTTAGAGGAGGAGAAATGACTCATCTTTTCAACCTTTTTCAATTTCCCCCTTCAAGTGTTGGGGGATGGGCTTAAATACCTTGGCTTCATTCTCAAGCCAAACTATTATGGAATTGGGGATTGGAATTGGCTTCTCACTCAGATTGAGCAGATAATAAACCTTTGGTGCAACCGGTGGATTTCTCAAGTTTGAAGGTTAGTCACGATAAAGTCAGTTATCGAGGCAATTCCTATGTATTGGCACTAGTTGACTCTCATCCTGAAAGGGATGCTTTGTCGCATTCAGAAGATTTTTTTTAATTTTTTTAGAAGGGAATTTTTGAATATCAAGGACCTCATTTGGAAAATTGGAAAATCATTTCCAACTTAAAGAACTTCGGAGGTTGGGGTTAAAATATATCCTAGTGTTCATTTGTGCTTTGGAAGCCAAATCTCTATGGGTTTTCTTGGAGGCGTTTTTTGGTTGATAAGTACATTGCTCCTACTTCTATTTTGGATTGGATATAAAAAATAAAAAAAATCACACGACTAATGCCTCTAACCAATGGCGAGCTCTGATGGTTTCTTTTCCTATAATTGGATAATTCTTGGCCTGGAAAGTTGGCACTGGAACACAAGTGAGGAATGGAACATATGCCATTGTTGGCTGCAGGGAGAATATATTTCTTCTTGAGGATTTTGTAGGTTCTCTCCAATAGATGGGTGTTTTCACTCTGAATAAAATAGGTGATGATTCAACATCGTCCATTTGGAACCAAGGTTGGCTCTCTGCGAAGGCTCTGGGTTTGGATGTCAATTGTAATCTAATTTGGACTCAATGTATTTCAGAATTGAGGATGAACAACTATGGCGGGAGGTCAATACTCAACAAAATTTGGATATGAAGCCATGATAACAATAGGAGAGGACAATGTACTCTAGTGGCATAAACAATTATGGAATATTAGAGGGTCGTCGAAAGGAATTCTCTTTTTGTGGTTTGTTCTTAAGGAGTGGGTTTTGACATGGGATACACTACATCATAGAGGTAAACAAGGTTCAAGCCTTTGTTACCTATGTAAACAATAGGTGGAGTTGAATTCCCATCTATTTATGGAATTTATGTTCACACGAAAAAGTCTATAAGGAGATCGAAGGTCAATTGGAGATAGCTCCTACATGGAATAAGAACTTGGCATGGAACCGCTTTAATGATTTTTTTGCATTTCCCCCATTGAATGAGCATAGATTTATACCAATTATGGTCATGTGGGGAGTATGGTTTGCCTGGAACATGGGTATTTTTGAAGAAAAATATTTTCCCTCTTTTAAAGTCTCGCACCAAACTCTTGCTTTGCTACCTAACTATAAGGGTTCCTATTCTTAGAAGATTTATCTGGAGGTTAGTGCAGTTGGCATTAACAAACATTTGTCTTGGGGATTTTTTTATGGGGCATGTCAAGGTATGAAGTGTGTATGTCGGTTGGGGTTCAAACTTTGTTTTTCAGACTCTCACTATGTTCCATGCAAAGCCAATCTAGGCCAGGGGAACAATGATATTAGTGAAATAAATGTTATGTTTTCACTTCTAAAGTGTGTTGTAGAGAGGAATGTGACAGAACTCTAGGTTCTTGATTACTCCAAGTTAAGCATAGATTGGATGAAGAGGATAATACAACTAGATAATCTCGATCTTCTACAAATTGGTCAGTGTGTGAAAACTTTTTTTTCTTTATTTAGTCAGATAAGGTTTATGCATATTTATAGAGAACTTAACACTTTTGCAGACACTCTATCCAACAAAGCTTTATCTTTGAATGCAAATCTTCTAGTTGTGGAGGAATTCTTTGATGGAGAAATTCTCTCCAAAATGGAAGGAAATTTGACTGAGATGTAATCCACTTGTACTCTTGTTTGAGCTAGCCTTTTTGAGCTTTAGATTTATATTTTGGCTCAAAGTTTTTCTGGTTATTGGTTCCTTAGCGTTTTTGTTGGGAGGATGTCATGTGTAAACATATTTATGGGTGCCTATAAGGAATATTTTACCAGATACATGATAAAACATTTTGTTGCTAATTTGTATGTGCTTTTGTGCCTTTGCATTGTACCTCTTTTTTCTTTGGAATAGAAGTTACATTTTTTTTCTCGAAAAAAAATATCTATCTTATGTCGATATATTTTAATTACCATGGAGCAAGAAATTTGCATCTCAACTTGATTTTTATTCTTCTCAATGTTTGATATAATTGGAGTCAAGATGGATCTTACATTAATGTTCACATTTTGAACCTATCTAGAGGTCTTAGGTATAAAATTTTCATTTGGGAGATAATGAAATAATAGGTTGATAAGAGAAATCAACCAATATATTAATGGGAGTCACCACTCCCTTATGGTAATTACAGATATCTTTAATCCAATTAAGGCTTAATCATCTCTTATTTTTTGAATGACAAGTTAATAATAATCTTGGAAATGTTTGTTATATTGAGTTTCACTCTGATTGTTGGGAGTTTACCATTGTATGAAAGAGGATTTCATACCAAAATTTTGAATGCCACATCTTGAGGTATCGACCCCATTCCAATGAAAAAGGGGGATTTTTTTGTCAAAATAAATGTGGAAAATAACAAACATGAGTCTTACTAGCATAGCTTGTTTCTTGGTAGTGACGTTATTCCAATGAAAAATAATTTTTTTTTATAAAAAAAAAAAGTTGAAAAAAGTTGAAAATAGAAAAGACGTATCTTACTAGCACAACTTATCTCAAGGTATTTGCCCCTTTCCAATGAAAAATGGATAAGTTTAATAAAAAATGTTGAAAATGGCATAAATGAGTCTTACTAGCACAACATGTCCCAGGGTATTAATCCACTCCAATGAAAATGGGGATATTTTATTAAAAAAAATGAAAATAGTGGATATGGGTCTTACTAGAACGTGTCTCCTTGTATCAACCCCATGCCAATGAAAAATCGTGGATTTTTATCCAAAAAAAAATTGAAAATAACAGATATGATTCTTACTAGCACAACTTGTCTTAGGATATTAACACCATTCAAAAGAAAAAAAGAGTATTTTTTATCAAAAAAATGTTGAAATGGCGAAAATGAGTTTTACTAGCACTTGTCTCAAGGTATTAAACTATTCCAATAAAAAAATGAATTTTTATATAAAAAAAAGGGTTTAAAATAGTGGAGATGAGTCTTATTAACACAAATTGTGTCGGTAAATTAGGTCTAACTGGAGAAATTGAGAGAAGTGTTATCCTCCCTACTCAAGTTCAATTCCCACACTTAACATGTTGAGCTCTTAAATGAGTATAATGTTGACAAAGACTTGACCTTCTGGAAAATCCAATTTACCTTGGGTACCATCCTCAGAATGATAAGTGTCTAATGTTCCCCCCAAAAAAGTGTATTTCATGGAAAAAAATGCACGACTTGTCTTGGGGTATCGACCTATTCAATGAAAAATGAAAACTTTTTATAATAACAAAAATGTTGAAAATATTGTAGATAAGTCTTGCTAGCTCAACTTGTCTTCTTGTATTGATATATTCTAATGAAAATGGGAAATTGTTATTAAAAAAAGTGTTCAAAATAGTCCTACAAACATAACATGACAAAGGGTATTGATCCATTCAAAAGATAAAGAGACTTTTTTGTCAACAAGATCTGGAAATTAATAGAGATGAGTCTTACTAAGACAACATGTCTTAGAGTAGCTCCATTCCAATGAAAAGTGAGGAATTCTACAAAAAAAAAGTGTTTTAAATCAGGGAGATGAGTCTTGCTAAGACAACATGTCTAGGGTATTTAACCCATTCCAATGAAAAATAGGGAATTCTATTAAAAAATTGTTGAAAATAGTCGAGATGAATATCCTTTGGTATTAACCCCATTCCAATGAGTATGAATAATGTGTATCTTGAATGATGATGAAGACTAGTCTTAGTAGCAGAACTTGTCTTCGACTGTTGATCATGTTCCAATGAAAAATGGGGAGTTTTTATAATAAAAAAAATTGTTTAAAGTAGAGGAAGATGAGTTGTACACTAGCACATGTCTTGGCATATTGACTCATTCTAATGAAAAATGAGATTTTTATCAAAACAAATTTGAAAATAGTGAAAATGAATCTTACTAGCATAACATCCTACTATTGACCCTCCAATGAGAAAGAGGAGTTTTTTTCCAAAAAAATGAAAATAGTATAAATGAGTCTTACTAACATTACTTGTCTTGAAATATTTACACTATTCTAATAAAAATTGAAGAACATTTTATCAAAAAAATTGTTGAAAAAATATTACTAAGAAATGTATAAAAATTGAAGAACATTTTATCAAAAAAATTGTTGAAAAAATATTACTAAGAAATGTGTTGGGGCATTGAACTATTTCCAATAAAAAATAGAGTTTTTTTTATAAAAAACAATGTTGAAAATAGTAGAAATAAATCCTACTAACAAAACATTTGTTTCAATAGTAATCCAATTCCATTGAAAAATAAGAAACTTTTATTAAAAAATATGAAAATAATAAAAATAAATCTGAGTACCAAAGTTGTCTTGGGCTATTAAACTATTTTAATAAAAAATGAGAAATTACCATATAAAAGTTTAATTACCTTTTCACAAACTTCACACGTTGTCTTGGGTATTGAACTATTTCAATGAAAAATGGGAAATTACCATTTAAAAGTTTAATTACCTTTACACACTTCATAAGTTGGGCTAAGAAATATAAAAGTTTAATTACCTTTACACACTTCATAAATTGGGCTAGGAAATATAAAAGTTTAATTACCTTTACACATTTTATAAGTTGAGTTAGGAGTTATAAGGAATAATATGATGATATCTTATTTATGCATTCAATTGGAGTCATTTATGTGATTTTTATTTTACATTTAGTATATATTTAAAATTAATAATTAAAAACATTAAAAATGATGATTAGTTAATTAGACCCATTTTAAATAATGAAAAAAACATTATTTTATAATTAATATATTGTTATTATTTTTTACACTTAAAACATGCAATTATTATTATTATTATATATTGAGATTAGAGAAGATTTAAATCAAGATGCATTAACCATCCACCCCTAACCAGTTTTAAATATCATCCTTAAAATAAAAATAAAAATATTTAAAGATTTTTTATTAAATTATTATTTATTTTTTATTAAATTATAATTCAAAATTAATGAAAAAAATATTTAAAAGTCTTTTATTAAATTATAACTTAAAACTAAATAATATAAAATAAAAACACACAATATTTTCTCAAATAAAAAGTCATTACCATGATCACTCAATTTGATTAGATCTTAATAAATAGTTTCATCAACAATATCTGTGTTTAAAGTTATTGTACAAATTTGACCATTTTTCAATTTCGAATATGGAAACAAAGGGCTTCAAAGCACTTGATCACTGTTTAAAAATATAAATCACTTGGTCTATTGCTCCAGTTCTGTCACAGCCAATGGTATTCAGCGGCATTGATTGCAGGGTGAGATTATTCTTGCCTGGCATCAACGGAGTCCCCTGTAATCGAACTCCAGATCGAGTCCTCTGGGGAGCAAGGCTGCGCAACGTTCTCGTTCCATAAAGCTCTATCAGTTGAATGGAAATATCTTCAAGCTGAGGAATAGACAGATCGAACTCCAGAAACCAAGGGTTCTCTGCATCCAATGGCAACTGGACCCGGAGACACCTCGATGCCAGATAGAAAGCCGCACCAGCGACTTGGCGGGGTTCGAACTGGAGACACACCGTCGTCATCAATCCATCATTCACAAAGTTCCAAGAAACCTGTGAAAACTGAGAATGCCATCGTTCCACGTTGAACTTTTTGTGGGCAGAGACTAGGGTTTTGTATGGGGTTTCGATGTCGAGATCGAAGTTGAGAGTAGAGAGAACTAAATGCTCGCCCTTCAAGAGTAATTGTTTCCTCTGCTCGAAGAACTGGGGGTCTTTTATGAGTTCAGCAGTGGCTGGGTCTGCTTTTTCATGTTGGACTTCGTAGGAAAGCCGAGTCAGATCTTCGAATAACTTCCTTCGCACCTCCGTGGCTTTGCTGGCGAGGAGCAGGCAGATGGTCGCGATTGTATATCTGTCATTTTTGCTGTGAGAATGGCGGAGATAGAATCGGTGGCAGAATAAAATTGCTCTTGCGATGGTCACCTGGTGTAGCTCAAATTCCATGGCTACACGGTTTATAAAATGGCAGTACGATTTCCTGAGGCGATCCTCTTGCTCTGCGTCGATTCCATCGATTCTGGAAGGGCTGGATTCATCTATTTGGGATCTGGTGAAATACCATCCCTTGCCCAGTCCATCGATTCCGGAAGGACTAGATTCGTCTATTTGGGATCTAGTAAAATACCATCCCTCTGAGTTGGGGAGCATTTTTGCATGAAAAAGATTCGACACCGCGACGTGTATACGGATGACGAGATTAATGAGTTGCAGGGGTTGGTAGGATGGAGAAGAGGTTGTATATATAGGCAAGGCAATGAGACGTAGTCAACTAGCCGGGGAATTCGTAAACGGAGGAGCCGTGGTGAACAAGCGGAGGACTTCATGAAAATCCCACGGTACCCTGGTATTTGGGCTGCCAGGGTGGATAGTTATTGTGTTGTGAGTACCCAGGCCCCGGGGTTGATAGTTATTGGGTTGTGAGTACCCAGGTTCCGGGGTTGATAGTTATTGCGTTGTGAGTATCCAGGTATTATGTATATAGTGATTAAATAAATATATATAATAATAAAATAATTTAATTCTAGAGTATAGTAAGTAATAATAGTAATAATAATTTTTTTTAAGGTTACGGTCAAGCTAGACACTAAATTGGTGTATGAGATTTTTCTGGCCCAACCATTTTACTGACAAAGTTTATGGAAGTATACATACTCTACTCTTTCTGGATTTTGAACTTGTGATCTTTTGGGAGGAAACACATGTTCTTAACCATTAAGCCCATACATATAACATATCTAATATATATTTGACTTTTCTTTGGATTTGAAACAATTAGAAGGAAACATATGTTTTTAACCACTAGCTCCACTCACATAGTTTATAATAATGATAGACAACTATCTTTCATTGGAACCAACATTTGTTTATTGGACTTTAAGTAAAAGACTTAATTGATTTATTAATTGTTTCATCGACATGTGGCTTAGTGGTTGAAATGTGGTGCCACCATGTAAGCATTCAAGTTAAAACCTTGGTGGGTTATAAAGCCCCTTTATGTGTGCAAGGTAAAGCAAGATATATAAAAATATATATTCAATATTTATTTATTTATTATTTGATGTCTAAATAGGTTTGCAATAACGTATATAAATACATAAGAATGAATATAGTCACATCTCTAGTCAATTGACTTGACTTAACATTTACGGTATAATTAATACAAACAACATTAAATATATAATACAATATTAATATTAAACGTAATATACAATAAGATATATTACTCTCTATGTGAAGGTGTTTGGCCTCCTAGAATTAGTTTCCATGTGTCAACAAAAAAGCTTAATACATGGATGATTATGCATCAAAACTAGGATTTAATTTTATTTGTGTTACAAAGAAACATTTTTAAATCTTTAAGAAAAAATAATTTTATTCTATTTTTCTTATAAGAAATTTAATAAATTTGTAGTGAGATTTTATTATTATTTTTTTTTTGTGTAGTTTTCAAAATTTAAACAAAAAAAAATCACTAAAATTACAAAATATGAAAACTTAATTTAATCATTATCTATACAAACATGGTAATTTGATATTTTAAAACTTTTCCTAAAACAATAGATAAAAATGAATTTTTATTTCACATAAAACTTGTTAACAACTAATGAAGACAAGTATTACAATATTAAACTAAAATTTCATTTAATAAAAAAAAATCTTTGAAACATTTAAATTGTATCCTGCATCCAACAAATTAAAAAATAAAATAAAATATGTCTAACTCTTTGTCCAGGAAAAAGGGTTTTGTCTAAAAATAATTCATTATAAAATGATTCTCTATCCTTTTCCTTCCCACTCCAACAATTACTATTTACTTTTATGGTGATGATGAAGTTGTTAAAACTTTGTGAAAATACTCCATCCAATTCTACTAACAACAACCATCCACTGGCTCCCACCTTATTGTCCACGCTTTACTTTTCTCATAAAAACAAAGTCATAAATACAAGGACCCACTAAAAATTACTCCCACCCTTATCATTATTTCCCTTTTCCTACCATCTCCACCTCATTTATACTAGCTCAACCCAAATTAGATTTAAAAATAAAATAAAAAAACAAGAAGATAAAAATAAAAAAATAACTTATTTTGAAAAAAATAAAAAATAATACTAAAATATCCATTAACAAAAACAAAGTTTTAATTTTAAAAATTAAAATGAAAAAAAAAATACCAACCAATTAAAAATAAAAAACATATTAAAAAAAAATAAAACATATTCAAAAACTAAACTGATTGATTAACATTACATTACATTACATTAAATTAAATTAAAAAAAAAAAAACTACATTTAAAAAGATACAAATAAAAACAAACCTCACCTCAGTATACCCTACCCTACTCCATTAATTTCTATCTTCTTTACCCATTTTCCCAACCCGAACCCCTCCTACCATCCACTTCCTCCCCTCCCCTTAACCCTGTCCTTCCCCTCACCTCACCCTACCCTACCCTTCCCTTCCCTTCTCCCTTGATTTCTATCCCCTTTACCCATTTTCCCAACCCGAACCCCTCCTACCATCCACTTCCTCCCCTCCATTAAACCTCTCCTTCCCCTCGTACAAACACCACCAAAACACTCGACCAGTGGTCACTCCTACCACAGTGCAAGATTATGGGTCAAGGAAAAGTTTTAAATATTAATAATTATATCTTAAGAATTAAAGATTGAGAGTTAAGAGTCAAAATTTAAATAATAGAATTAATGTTAATGGAGGGTTAAGCATTCAAATTAATAAAAATTTAAACTCTAAAGATAAATCTGTAGTTAATATAACTTAAAATAAATTATTATAATATAAAATTAGTTTTACTTTAATATAATTTAATGAGAAGTTATAGATTTAAGATTAAAAAATAAAATTTAAAATAAATATTTAATAATTATATCTTAAATTTTAAAATCAAAATAGTTTTTTTTTGGATTTATAAAATTTTATAAGTCTGAAATTGACCGATCCTGATGTTGAGTTGTTCACAAAATTGAGAGCAATCTCTCTCTCCATATAATCTGCACAATAAAATAATCAAATACATGCATGGTTACCTTGGTTACCTTAACCGTGTGAAGGGATATGTTCATGAAGACCTATTGACAAGATTTTTGTTCTCCTTTTACCAGTTCCCTATGATCTTATTGGTATCATATTTATAATAGAAGACTACTACAAAATCTTTGTTAAGTGATTTTTCAGGCTCACATAAATTGTAGTATTTGCTAATATGCTATGGGAGAAATTATCCAATATATTCCCCTTTTTCATTAGTAATATTACAGGAAAGGCATGCTTACTCGAAAGATGCAACCAAAAACCTTGAACCTCGATGATCAAAAGTGAAATATGTATTGTGATGACGTGTGCAATGACGTATTGGCTGACGTCGTAAGACACAGTGGCATCTAATGTGGTAGATGACCTGGTAGGTGAGGTGTATGGTAAAGATAGTGACATGGTAATTGTCGCGGTATTCGAAGAGGCTTACTATATGGTAACATTAAATGGTCGTGATTTAACTATGTGCATGATCGGACGGTTAGCGACACTGCTCTTTGGTTCTTTGTCTATCGATGATCGAGGTTCATGCTTGCCTTTTGTTCTCAACCATATGATTTTGGATGACGTTGATGAGTCCATCAGATATCAGCCAAAAGAACTATCCATTCTCATCTGTTAAAGACTACCTCCAACACTGATAAATTCATCGACATTTTCTTAAAGCCTTTGTCGGGTCATGCTTGTGGGATGCACGTTTAGGCTATGATATTTTAAGTCCTAATCTGATGATTTCATTGAAATTTTTTGAAGGATCTTCTTTTAGGTATTTTCTGTGAGTTATTTCCTTTTTTCATCAGCCACCTTTGCATAGATGTGAAAGTTCATTTCCTGAATTTTTCATTTAAGCTTTGGTCATGGAGCAAAATGAATGACAAAGAAAAAAATGCAAAGAAAATAAAAATGCAATAAAAGTGTCGACAATTACCCAAAAAAAAAACCAAAAATATGAAGATATGAAGAGAAAGAAAGTGCTAACCTAAAAATGTTAAACATGTTTAAAAGGTTTGTTGAGTGCTCACCACTAGGAATGATAGATTAATTTAGATAGCTTAGATTAGAATTATATTACTTGATTTTATATGCATGTTAGAGTGACCAAGTGAACTAGACCAAGTGAACTATCATAAAAGGTTTAGAGGGATAAGTATGCCACCAATATTTCGGACTAATCCTTAGTCTGTATGGAATGAATACATAGAGGATCTTTAATATGTARTAACACATGGTATAATTGAGATCTAGTTCAAAAGCATTATTTCTACGCTTAGCCTTTTTCTAGGAAGATTCATAAAAACATGTCACTTAGCCCTTTTCTAGGAAGATGCATAAAAACATGAAATGGTCCTAGAAAATTATGAGCTCATACAACCAATTAAATATTGATTAATGGATACATGATGGACAACAATATATCACTATTAGGAGGATCAAGGATATCGCCAACCCTTCGAAGACAGATGGTGGAAAACACTAGAAGAATGGCCAATAGAATGGGAAGAGGAAATCAGACATTTATGGAGGTTGAGTTCCAATCTATATAGTTAAAGTGTAGGGCACACAAAGACATATTATGATGGGGTCAAGAAGGTGATATAAACTTTCGATTTGGGAAAGCTAAATAGTTATCTACTAAATTGATGCCCCATGAAAAAATATAAATATGGGGAAAGGTACAAAAGCCGAAACTTTGGCAAAAAATATCATTCTTTATGTAGCACCTAGTGAGTAGGAAGATGCTAACTTAGGATAGGATTATTCAAAAAGGATATGCAGGATCGTAAATTTGTTTTATGTATAGATCGAAGGGAGAATGCATTGATCATTTATTTAATGAATGAATGGAGGCCTCAGCTTTTTGGGCTAAAGGTGCCACCTTTTTAAGTAAAAATGATACAATAATAGGAGATCTAAACCAAACCTTAGTATGTTGGAGATTATACCCCTTTAAAAACCCTCTCCTCAATAGATCTTGGAATACCTTTCTAGTATTTATCCTATGTAACATTTTGAAAGAACGAAACATAAGGATCTTTAAAAAAACAAAAGAAAATAACAGGGATAACCTGGAAAATGATCCAGACCAATATTAGGTAATCAATAT
>JASDQU010883201.1:3327-16227 GCA_032191745.1 Picea mariana
CCAAGCCATTGCTACACTATTTCTTCTTTTTCTTGAGTTAATTTGAAACATAAATTGAAGAAAGAAGATGTCCTAGGGCTAATTGACTTTACACCTAGGGTTTGATTCTTAGGGTTTGAAGAGCCTTGGCTCTACAACACTTTTCAGCCGTAGATTTATGTTTTGAAGCTAGCCATTTTGCCAAAAAGTTTTTAAGGAAAGAGGGAGGAGCATGAGGCCTAGCTTAAGCTACATCGGAATGAGCCTCATCCCCTTAGGATTTTGACTTCATGGCCCTGCCATTGCAGCACCATCAAGCCTAACTCTCCCGTCCTTAGATTTAGATCCTTCCAAGCCTTTAGTCTCACTCCTTGACACCATTTACCCTAAGGCACTAGCCTAAGAATGCAACGTTGAGTCTTTTGTGTTAAAAACAATCTTTCTAGCTCTCAAAAAATTGAAACCCTAACTAACCCTAACGACTTACTAACCCTAACTAGCTAATGACGTCATGCATATTTTGATCTCTTGTTTGGTATAAAACGTTGTGGCTTTGTCATCTAGTATTTACATTAAAGTGTTGAATATTTTCCTTGGATTATTTAGCAAAACGTTCACTTCATTGTCTAGTTAAGCTAACCTAGAATAGGGCTGACGTCACCCTTAGCAGGTTTGACGCAGCAACAATATATGTGAGCATATTAATGATAGTTAATGCATTGTGCTAGTTACAAGGATTGATTTTGTACATTGAAAGCCATTATCATTTTGTATTTATTGAAGAAGTAATATTATAAGCCGTTTCTTTTATTGCAATCATTGACTTCGTCAATAATTACATTTATTATTGCTCATGTATATTAAAGATAGTCATTAACAATTGAAGTACTAACCACTGTTTTCACACTTTAGTTTTATTTTCCTTGTCTTGCAAATAGGNCCCCCAAAACTCACATGTGGCTCATCTTGAGCCACTTCAAGCCTACTTCCATGTCGCCAAAATTTTTTGTAATGTATCTCTGGCCATTGCAACTTTTTGTTTGACTTGGGTTTCTCGCTACACAATTTCCTCAACAATCTATGCAGTGAAATAAGTCTTCACTTTTCCATCACTTTCCTGGATTGTATGGTTGACTAGACATTAAGTATATGTTAATTACGCTGCCACCTTGTAGGATTCTTCCAGCGATGTCTTGATATTACATGCACAATCTTGCTTCTCCGCCCTTAGATAATTCTTTTATGAGTATATATTTCAATTTGCTTCCATTGTTGTTACCATCTCTATTGGTGGTAATGTAATCATTACTTCCTTAAACTTCTGCACCTTATCCTGTGTAGCTTGTAAATTTTGTCCAATCACTTGAAGCTCCACATATTCAATCAGTTGTGTCCAAGATCATGTGCTTTCTAGATACCGTGTTGCACATTCTACTTCTAGGCTTCTGATATTCTCTAAAGTTGTGGTCACCAAATTATCTCTTTTCTCCCTTTCCTCTGGGGAAGTTCTTGGTATCTATTTTGCTTCTAAGTCATTGATCTTAGTGAAACATCCCTGAATGGATTCACTCGGTTTTGTCACTTGTTCCTCCAATTAGGCATCTTCCTCCCTAGGTACTTATAGAATAATGTTATACACCCCCTTGATCACTTATTTCACTCTCTATGACCGTTGCACGAACTCGTCCCGTTCCAACCTAAGTTGTTCATAATATGATTGCAGCATGTCTTTATCTGTGACTGTCTTTGTCAACTCCATCGAGGTTGACACTGCGTGAACTTGAAGTTCCTCTGTCACACTCGTATGTAATCTGTATAAGACTTCGACTGACAACTGAGATAAAAATAAGTCAATATGACTTAGTGCTTTGGATTTCTCTTTCAAATATGTTGTGGGGAAATCTAAGGCTCCCGTCATTATATTCATGACTCGTCTTTCTCTTGATATGATATATGTCATGTATTGCACCTCATCTATCTGCACTGCATTATCTTCCTATAGTTTTTTGTCCTGTTCATACTGGTGCAAATCTTGTGGTCTCCAAAACTTGTCACAAAACAACATTCCGCGCTTTCATATCCGAATGTCTTTCTTCTTGTAGTGTGCTCAAAATCTTCATTCGTTGCTTCGTTAACTTGGTCTGCAATTTTTTCCAAGTCATCTTTTATAAGGGGTTGAATGGATGGTTCCCTTACATATACATGTGATTCCACCTTTCCTTAAATCGCATAATTGGTTGACTTGGAATGTCTCCCAACTCATATGCATGCCTTTGATGCACTTTTCTGCTACTTCTATCACTCCTTTTGACACTTGATCTTTGGGACACTTTCTCAACAATTTGAAAGATAACACTTGCATTAAAAATTTGATGGAGTTGTTGTTGATTCTTTATACGTCGAGTCTACGCGCTGCTCTGAACGTACCAAACTTCTCCTTCATCTTCTCTGGTGACACTTTTCCATTTGACTTGTCTATAAACAATATTGATGTTTCCTCTCATTCCATGGGAAACCATGTGATCTATGAGATCAACTCTTTATCGATAGACACAGTTCTATCCAACCATAGGTATCCGCCATGAACGCAACTTAACAACATATTCACACATTTATTTATCGTGTTCCTCTTACCAAAATGCGGGATCTGTAACAAGTTCAAGATTCCTGATTTTTCCAATCTTGCTGCCCATTTCTTTGGCTCGACTCTAATAAATGACATCTCTATATTGATGAATCTCCTCAATTTTTTTTTCAGGGCTAATTTTGGGAACTTCTTCTCATTTGACAGATCGTTATTTGCAAACTTCAGAATTGGCATTGCATCTAACATGTCTTCTTCAACTATTAATCCTAGTGGAATTTCTAGCTTGACTAGAAGATACTTTGATTCCTTCTATATGTGGACCGGCTTCGCTGACAACTTCCTTGGTGGTGTGTAATCCTTTGGAAAGTTGACCAAACTCAACTTTGATGTTGATGTTTATGGAGTATCTTCCTATACTAGTACTACTAGTGGCTTTTTGCGTTGTTTCTTTGGTGTAGATGTTGATGTCATTGCTTCCTTGGGTGGTGCCATTGTTCTTTGTAACTATTATCTCCAACTAACTTTTTTAGATTTGTTCTCTATTCGCTTGGATATATACTCTCTGCTTTTGCTTCTCTCTATGGAAATGAAAATGGAAATAAATTTTTCCCATTCTACCCTTCAACTGCTTTTATCCCTTGGTTTCCAGCTATTTATGAACTCATTTGCACCCAAACTTACATTATAAACCCCTTTCCTTAGAATTCATTACTTTCCTTAATGCTTCATTAAATTCATATCTCTGGTATATTATACATTAGATTTTCAAATCTGTCGAAATATTCTTACCAATCTTCATTTATGGCTATGCGACACCACTACTTCATTGTCATGTTTGCTCTTTATTGCATGTTCCATCATGTATGGACTTAATTTATTTTCCCTCTTTCTTCGTATGCCTCTCTCGCATTCTAATATTCCTTCTTTCACACATGTCCTCCCTTTTCACTTTGTCTCTAAGATATTCCTTGGTTTAACTATTTGAACAATAATCCTATGCTTCTTTCCAATCCTTGTGTCTTTTACCTTGAACACTTTTTATTGATTTTTTATTTTTCGGTTTTCTTGATATACTCTAATACAAGTTCTATGGTGCATGTTCTGTGTCATTCGGACTAGTGCACAGAAGTATGACTGTCCATATATAGTTTCGGCTAACTACCATTAGCTAGTCCTTCCATAAATTCTCCATTCAGTTTTTCCACCTGAGAAACACATGATTTTGTGATGAACCTTATCACATATGGTCCTAACCAATGCATCTGGAACTTCCCTGGATGCTATAGAAACTTATTTTCATAGAGAAATACTAAGTCTCCTATCTGAAACTTCTTCTACTTGATATGTCTATCACACCAATATTTCTCGCACACTTTTTAAACCTGTTGATAGAAACCTGCAAAAAAATGGTCTTGTTATAATTCCATAAGTTTTGACAGTCTCTTTTCCATTGTGCTTGATTCTATAAGACTGTTATCGTAAAAATGCATAGACTCAGTATTATGAATTCCATCGGCATAACAAATTATTGTCCATAGGTAAACATGAATGGAGTCTGTATTGTTAGCTTCTTACTTGTACTCCTATATGCCCATCATACTGCTCGAATCTTCAATTCCCAGTCATCCCAACTTGTATTACAGACTTTTGTCAGTGCATGTTCCAGGATCTTATTGAAAGCTTATATTGTTCCATTTGCTCGAGGGTGATATGGGGTGCTCTTTTGATGATGGATATGAAACTCCTCTATCAATTTTGCAATATTCATTTTTAGAAAGTGAGTTCCCTGATCACTCATAATTATTCTGGGGTGTCCAAACTTCGTCATCACATTTTCAAACAAAAACCATGTAGCTTTCTCCATGTTTCAGTCTTTGACTGGTTCTTCCTCGACCCATTTCGTTAAATAGTCTATTGTAGTAATGATGTACCTAGATCCAAACCTATTAGTTGGTGGATTAATCGACCCAAAAAAGTCCACTTCCCATTTTTTAAATTATTGTAATGTCACTTGTGGTACTAAGGGTGTTTCATCTCTCCTGGAAGGATTCCCAAGTTTGGCTTCAACACAATCTTCATTTCTCCTAACTCCCCAACGATTCCTTTCATCTCTAAGAACATAGTTGGAAAAATATATTTCTATTCATGCAGCAAGTCGAGAATCTTCTCAATTGTCTCATCACTCCAGTAGTTTCCTATGTTGGCAAACTTCAGCTTGTATTATGTACCAATGTTCACTTTCGTGTTCTTAGGGGATTTGCATATATATTTGACTCAAACTCTGGTTCTTCTACTACGCGCTCCCCTTTAGTTTTGGGTATCTACACATTCCTTGGATCTTCATCCTCTTGATCTTCTTCTTCAACATTATAACAATGTAAGATCTCTTCAACATGTGTAGTAACTCTAGGTGTACTATACATCGAGCCTTCTGTTGCAAAAATATTATTCTTGAAAACCTGCGAGGATGATTCAATCAACATATTATTATTTTCAAAACTAATCGTTACCTTGAAGTTCTTGGTCAACTTCTCCCAATCCACTGTTTCTCTGCACGCTTCTAGTTCTATGTACCAATTCTTGTGATTTGTGTCTAGAGTATGCACAAATAAGTGAGTCCATTCTTGTTGAGGTACCAATATCCACTGCGCAGTACACTTTGTAACATGATCTACCGGAAAAATTAATCCACTATACTTTGGCATGATACTTTCATTCTCTATGTCGAATATGACTTGTAATAACCTTTTTCACTGCTACCAATCTCTTATGCCATCTTTGTGCGTAGCCCACCATCTCACAGGGGTTTCTTTTAGCGCAACATCCAAATCTAGTAGTCTATGTTGATACGATATTTGCAGCTCAAAATCTCTTATAAAATAAACTACATTGGTTAATCCATCATACCTTGGAGGTTCACATATCTCAGTCCCAATCCATCGTAAAGCGCAGGTAATCCTATCACATTCACATTTTCTTGTCGATACTTCATGTAGTCTTTGTTGCCAATTATCCAAGGCTTCTTATGAGTCCAATGTGAATGATATGATAATCCTACAACTAAGTATTCCTTTAGTTTTCAGATTCACATAATCATCCATTCATGCAGTCATATTATATAGATTATCAAGTTCTTTTCTCTTTGCTAGTTCTACATAGCTTCTTCATTCAATGGGGTCTAATGACACGGTAACCTTAAAGTATTCCACTTCAAATACCATCTATCTCTTCTTTATCTAAATGATAGTTTTATTATCAAATTCCCAATCAAGTCCCAATAGTTTTGGATAAGGTGTACTTCCATCTATTATTTCGATAACTTCGAAGTCTGCTACATTGTGCACTCCATCAATATTGACACTTACCCCTGTTAATCTTCTGACTAGAATTTTTTTATGTTGGTTCGATAATATCTATTGGATCGGTGACCAAATCATCTTTGGCTGACCCATCATATCCCAAGTCTGTCTTGGGATAACATTTGCATCAAATAATAAATCCATAATTATATTGTACATTTCATAAGCTCCTATATGTGCATTGAGTTGGAACTCCCTATTTTTTCTCTTCTTACTATGCACCTGGTTAACTTCTCTATGTGCGACATGTCTCTCTTTATATTGGGAACAATGGTCAATCATTTTTCACAGACTACTCAAATCAGATTCATATTTCATTAATTCTAAACAACTTCTTAAGAAACTTTGCAAAGTTCTTACCTTCTCATCTAGATTTTCTAAATGGTCATATCTTGGAGGCATATCAAACACCGGTGGTCTATCATACAAGGGTGGAACAATAAAAATTGATGCTATCCTCTATACTCCCATCAATTATTTTCTTTCTTTCCATTAGGCCTCCTTCTCTTTTCTCGGATGAAACAATGATAATGGATCTATTGCTTTTCTTACCCATTGGTGAATTATATTCCCTTGATTTGTTGCATCTGATCTGGTTTTTGTTCCTCCACATGTAACTTTTGATATCTTAGATTTTTCTTCGTGTGCCTTAGCTGCTATCATCTACACATTTTAGTTCCTCTTTTCTTTCCATTTTCTATCAATTTTGGGAAATCTTCCGTTGCACGGTCTAGTGCTCTACAATACGTACATGTCATGAAAGGATTTAGGGATTCATATGCTAAATGTCTAGGATGATTTCAATTAAACATATGATAGGTTCTCTTCCTTTACCAAATATTCCTCTTCCTTGGCCTCTGAAGCTTCCTGTTACGAGAAAAATCACTCTATGGCATGGGGTAATCCACAATAGATAGAAATGACTACAGAAATAAACTCTAATATCAAGTATGCTATATAAGAAAAATGCTAACGAGACAAGATAAAGAGCCTACCTTGTCTATATGTTCGATGAAGTGCACCGTTGAGCACTTGACTCAAATAAATACACCTACAACTTATCCTCAACAACCAATATACGCAATCATATGGTGATAATATGTAAATTTAACACATACAATAGCATAATCCATCACTATTCATAACAAATATGCCCATGGAATAACAATTCAAAAAATTGCAAGGCATTAATTGGATGAGAAAAGAGTATTTCTATTAAAATGTAATCAACAGAAGTGTATGAATGAAAAAATTATGTGTCGGCATGTTCGAAACTGAGAAATTAAGTCCCTTCCAGCTAGGCCTCCACTACTTCAATCCTCCACCAAAGACAAGATCATATAAGAGAGACAATGAGGTTCTCCATCAAATAGGGAAGAGCTTGGGGGATGAACAATGTGTTCAGACTTAAAAGGAAAAAGGGATGAAGACTCAATATGAATTGAATAACTTCTCTAGAGTAACTTTGCTCTCAAAGTTGAATTCTTCTCCCCTTTTCCACAGCCTGGATATGACCCATTTATAGCCTTTAAATGGAACTGAAGGGTCGAGTAGGAACATTTCAAGTATATGGAAGGTCAAGGATTATGGATCTCGTGATGTGACATGGAAACCCGACACCATTTTTAATTTTGAACACAAAACTCGATGTACACAGACTATAATGGTGCAACCTACGTATACACATGATGTATAGTTGTTAGGGCAATGTGGAAAAATACAATTTTTAGCTCTGTGAACTCCAAAAGGGGACTTCAAGTCTGCATAGGAAAATGGAAAATGCCTTCTGACCAAGTTTTCATAGGGTGAGGGAAATATTACTATAATAGATGACCCCTAATGTGTGAGGTCATAGGAGTATTTGTGATGGCCGAAATACATTATAATACCCAGAAGTGGAGTAATGGAGACCCATCTATACAAACTAGTTTCTCATAAGAATATTACAATCCATAATGACTTTCCGCACATGGCTGCCAATTTGATTACACTACAGATCCATGTGGAAATATACCAAACAATTGTTCATGGCCATGAATAGGCAATACAAAAGTAGATACATGCCATAGGCTATCATAGTCATGAACAAGGCGCAGTGAAAACCAATCTCAAAATCAATCTGAAGATATTTGTATACAATGGAGTACAATCTGATCTCCCATGCTCACAGAGGTCATATAGGTATTTCTCCAATGAAGGATAGCAACAACTCAGGAAATATGTGACTATGAACTAATGTCTTCGAGTCTTCTACATGATGCGCCAAAGGTGCAAGTCTACATCATGTAAATAAAGGAGTTGAGGTTGAACACATTGAGACTTCGTTTGATTATCGATCATTAAGGTATACCATTAATAAATGTGAGACAAACTACCGATAATGAAATTAGGTATCAAGGCACTAAGTACATTCTTACAAGTGTGAATAAAAGTGTTGAGTTTGAACACTTGAAAAATTAATCGATCAGTAGACATTGGTGTATTCCCAACTGTCGAAGGAAATAGAACCTTCCACTAATGACTGTAAGCCTCTAGGTGCTCATAGGACTCTAGGTGTGTTGACGGGCAAAATTGACCGTCCGTCAACTCGAAGAGTGGAACCGGTTTGGGGTTGTCTAATAACCCAAGCCGTTTGGGATGAACCACCCTGATGGGTTTAGCGGCTCCATTAGCCGATCTAAGGTCTTAAGAAAACAAAAGAAAACTACTCTAAACTAACTAATCTAACTAAAACTAACTATTAAACAAACTAATACACTAATCTAACTAAAACTAACTATTAAACAAACTAATACACTAATCTAACTAAAACTAACTATTAAACAAACCAAAACAAAATTAACAATTCTATATATACAATCTACTAACTAATACTGTACCAACTCTAACTAATTAACTATCTAACTACTAACAGAAATAAATCTTATTCACAAAATATACAATATTAACAATTTACAGATTTGAATGAAAACCTGAAAAACTCATTAATATTCTGTCCTAAGACAGAGAGAGATAATTTTTGTTGATTTTATAATTTTATGAACAGAAATAAAACAAAAACTAACTAAACTAAACCACTAATATATTAATTATAACTACAAATCTAACTAAACATATATCTAACTAAACTACTAATATTATACTAACAAATATAAATAACAAACTGACCTGAAGAAACGCTCCAGGTTTGTCCTGTGTATGATGATTGTCTTAGCTGATCGGAGGGAGGAAACCCGCACCGAATTATCCACTAGCTTCCCGTAAACGGGAAGCTGCTGTGCTCTTCAATATAATTACAGGACAAACAAGACATAAAAATTTACAACAATCTTATGATTTATAAATCTTCACAGTTAGATAAATCTGTATGTAAAGATCTATACGACATGATTCAATTAACGAAGAAGAGAAATCTATGATTCATTAACTGAAACCAAGTAATTGCTGTATTTTTTAAAAAATAATGAAAGAGAACAGATATGGATAGCATATTAATCAAATCATATCATCCTGCAATAGACTATGATAGCTAAAGTAGTCTATAATCAACTGCAAACTGATATGCATAAACTTGAAACAAAATATTGATATTATGAAAGCGAAAGCTGTAGCAATAACATCAACTCTCGTCTCAGTTTTTATTAGAAATCCATAGCATGGTTCTCCCACAAGTGAGGATGCTCCTTATTACAAAAAATAATAAGTATTTAAAGACCTTCTACAGGGTAAAACATCCCTGTAGAAGTTATCAAAACTGTTTACAGAAAATCTGGGAAGTATCCCAAGTCTGACTAAACTTGGAACCTAAAATAAAACTAAAACACACAAATATCTCCTAGACTGCCCAGCATGCCCAATGCAATTCGGATGTACCTGAAAAGGGTTTAAAAAGGACAAGTTAGAAGGGTATTTTATTGATAAAATGATAAAAAAATCTAATTCTATAGACTAGCTATAGAATCTTGCGATTCTGTAGCTGGTCTAAATCAGACACAGAATCAGCATAAAAATCGATTCAAATATTTAAAGAATCAAATTCAACTATTAACAAGTATCTAATAGCTATTTTAAAGACAAACGAATCATTCAAATTGAAATTGTTATACTAGTTTGAGATCAAAACACGACTAAGATCAATCAAACAACTTCGAAAATGCATATACTCTGTTTCGTTTGTTGTCACAAAATCGGGTAAACAAAATCGTAATGAACAGTAATGAAATCGTTTTCATATCAAACTAAAACCGATATAGTTAAACAAATCGATTGCCTTATCCATCAACAGGAAACACGATCGAATCTATACGAAAACAACAAGGTCATTTCCAGATTTGATACAACTATATTAACATAAACAACGATCCATCAAGTCAAAACTGGTGTGTACGTTACCACAAACGAAATAATAATGGAATCAATCGACCGATAACATGATCTGTAGGATTTGTTCAATCGTTTGTTACTGCTATTGGGGGCAAACAAATCGATTGACATTGAACGAAATCGTTCATTTCAAAAGAATTATAACCGAATTTGACAGGGATAACATATGTCAACCAATTCGTTTTTGCAAATTAAAATCAAGGAGAGAAACATCTATGATATGAATCCAACTCATGAAAATCATCGTACTAACTAAAGATACACAACAATCCAATCAAGACAAGAGCGAATCGAACAGTTGGAGTTTAACATAGTCGTTGTGAATCAAAACCGCTCCATGATTCGGGCGTAGATATCTTTTGTACAGGCTTAAATGAGAATATCGTTTTCATACGAAATAGAGTCGTTCTTTCCAAATCTGAGTCAATCAGAGTTGTATTCCTAATTTAGAAAATTACGTCAATTCAAACTCATGAAGTCGTTCCAAAATCACAACATACAAACTAACCATAACGAAATCATACCAAATCAAAACATGATCATGCTCTAAATTTAGCATGAAAACCTCCGGTTCAGATTAGATACAAACAAATCCAATTGAAAGAAAACCATCGATTTCGTTAACTCAATAGACAAACGAATCAAATCCTATGAAAACCTATCAGTGGCTAAACTGGGCATGAGCAAATTGTGTATCCAAATCAAAACTTCATTTTTTTTTAGCAAAGAAAAAACAATGTACAGAATGAACAACATTATGACAGAGCCATTTCAAATAATAGAAAGAGCTATTTGAAAACCAAACTCACATCATTATATTAATCTGATGAATTCACAAAACGAAAATGATATCGAAATTCATACCTGGATGATGAGCAGACAGCTTGATCATGACATTTTGGAATTGACAACAACTGTAGCCGATTCGACATTCCTAAAAATGATGGAACCAATGGTTTTCTGCTTCTTATCATTTGCTTGAAGCTTGTCCCTTTGGCTGGTCAACACTGCAACTTGGTTTTCCAATGATTGGATCTTCGATTGAAGTAAAGGAACGTCTATATAGTATCGCTCCAACCACACATAACATTGGTCACATGACGACTGTCTGGGCTTCGAAAAAGCAGGTGAGGATTTGGTTAAATTGCCAAGGGTTTCGTTAGGTAGTTTGATCCTAGGGTAGCTCAGATTGTTCCTTAGGCAAGGGGGTAGATTAGAAACGAAATCATAGGATGGATCGGAGCACAGACCCTGTGAGCAAGGGTACTCACTAGCTAGAAAGCGTTCTATGTTTGAGTCCGAGTCTTCACTGAGGGCTATGGGCTTCTACTCAACACTAGGTTTAGGCTTATTCCTAGCCATTCGCGAGATAAGCTGAGCATTCTTTTTACCTTTGCCATCAACAGTAGGATTTCCCTTGACCTTTTTTCTCACAGGATTTTTTATGGCCTCAGCCTTCTTAGTCATAACGTCGGGTAAGTCAATATCAGGGTCGATCGAGGGTTTAGGAGAGGGCACTAGGACATGGAAGGGCACGGGTGGCCCGGCCTTAGCTTCATTAATCACAGGCTTGTCAATTTGGACAGGCTTTGTAACATCAGAACCGTTTCAAGAGATAAAATCTTGCCAGCTATCACCGTGGAGATTTAAGTGATGAACAATGATGAGTCTGATTAGGCCATGGTGGAACAGGCTACTATCAACCTTTTCTCTTTTAAACCTTTTTGACATTTTATAAAGGCTACGCTGGAAGTAAAAAGGCATATTCAATGGGTAACCCATAAAATTCATTAACAAACGAAGGTGGTAGAGAAAAACGAGTCCATATCGACCCTCACAGGTCATGAATTGTTTAACCACCATCAAGAGATCATGCCATCTTGGTTTAAGCATGGAAATCAGCATACCTCTGTCACAGGATGTGACCTTTCGTGAGACAAATAGTAGTGGCCATGGCACCTCCTCCACTTTAGAATTTTTAAACCAACGCTGGCCCGTGGCTGCTAACCCAGTGGCAGAGCTAATGAACTCTTCACTGATTTCCAACTGAATGTCACCCACCTTTTCCCTACAACCATAAAAAGTTAGGGAAAACTGCAGTGCAACAAATAGATTAAAACCCTCGAATCATTGTACAAAGGTGAGCCAACTGCTATCCTCTAAGTCTTTCCGATCATTGTCGAATAGTAGCAAGGCTTGGCTACCGTTCAACTCAATTTGCACCACTGGTGCCATGGAGCCGAGCACATGGTGAACAAGCCAGGGTTTGAATCATAGTATACATAGGAGCAGAGTGCACAAAGGGTTACCCGAGCTAACAGAGGTGAAACAGGGATAAGGGATAGGCTTTAATGACATCGTGCGAAGGTGGTGGAGCTATTTGCTGGCCATGCATAATAGTTATTGCCAAGGTACAACCGCGGGCGCTTTCAACTGTACAAGTCATAACGCATATGTGTTATAACTATGCCACTTCAATCAATCAAATCCTTTGGCAAGTGGATAAACCATGCGTGCAATCAATAGTTATGCCATAATTTTAAAACAAAACATACAAATCGCAACCAATACCAATGTTTTGACTGTGTGACA
>JASDQU010883201.1:21133-33997 GCA_032191745.1 Picea mariana
ATCCACAACAATTATATCAATGACTTGATGAACCTTGGGGTTAGACGATAATCTAATAAGCACATTTTTCAGTTCGCCTATAACTTTAACATTGGTCTGATCAAGTTGTATGATTTTTAAAGTAGATGGTTCAACTTCTGCATTAATCTTCTGGCATACAGATCAAGGCATCACATTGGATGATGCTCCTAAGTCTACCATACAATTGTGCATGTTTCTATTAAAGATTTCGAAGGTTAACAAAAATGGAGGTACATTTTTGCGAGTACTAAGAGTGGTAGCTTGTGGCTTTTTACTTGCAGTTTCTAAAGCTACTTTATCTACATTATTTACATTATTTACATTACTTACAGGAAGGCTTCCTTTATCTTGAGGATCAAGATTGTTTTTAGTGGAAGTCTTCTAGGGAACTTTGTTCTGCACAACCTTGTTACCATTATAATTACCATTTTTTCCATTCTCTGAAATATTTTGTAACATTTTTTGTAGAAAAAATGGAAATTTCAATAACTCATAAATAGAAATGTTAGCTCTCAATTTTTTAAGATATTCAACTACATCATAATCTAGGTTGGGGTTCACATTACTCTATTTAGTCTCAGCTGGTTTTGATTGCTTTGGAGGAAAAGTTGTAGTGTTTTCGGTAGAAGGTTTGTTGGTTGTCTTACTCCTGGTATTATAGGGATGTACTGTCTCGAAGTTGGCTTGAAAGATGTTATCCGAGAAGTGTCCAAAAATGTTTGGAGAAGACTCCTCTTCTTGAACTATCTCTTGTTCAACTACCTCCTTAGGAATCTCAGGAGGTATCAAGTTATCTTGGGCTTCTAGAATTGTTTGAAGGGCGCATTGCAGACTTTCTAGATTAAAGCCTTCGGTAGTTGGATTAGGTCGGTTGGTAGGAAATGGCCTCCGGAAGGGGGGTTTGTAAGGCCCTTTTCTTGAGGAAGCTTCTTCGGTCATCCTTTTTAAGTCTATAACTTGATTTGACCGTTTTTGAACAACTTTAGTTAAGTTTTCTAAATCAAAGCTTTCAGGTTGTGTTTTACTTTGAGTGGGTCTGGGGAGGATTTCGATCTTCTTTTTGGAAGAAGAACTAGTCTTAGTTTTGTTGCTAGTAGAGTCTTTAAGACTAAGTATGTCTTTTTCAATCTAGATGGCCTCCTCGAAGGCTTCTAACAACATGGCTTTCTTAGATCGTTTAACCCAAATAGATATACTTTGATGCAAAGATTTAGTGTAGTATGCTATTATAAGACTCTCAGCGGGCATGGAATCCTTAGGGATTCGGTTTTTAAGTGTTAATAATCTTTGATTAAAGTCTTTAAGCTTTTCTTTCGGGTTCATTCTTAAGCTAGAAATATCCATGACTAGGACTTCCGTAGGTTTACCGTCTCCGAAATTTTCCAAAAAGCATGACTCAAACTTTTCCCAAGACACGATGGTATGGGGTTGCTAGGAAAAGTACCATGTGGATGCATTACCCTCGAAAGTATAAGGGAACAACCTATAGACAACATCTTCATGTTCGACATTGCAGAGTCTTATGGCTAACATAAAATTTTTAATGTGATCTTCAACGATCTATTTTGAGTCATGGTCAAGCTTGGGAAGCCATTTCTCCGGATGTTTAGGTAAAGGATGCTGAGCTCCGGGGAAAACTATGGCATCTTGGTCGAGCCAAGGTCTAGTAGGGTTGTTCTGATTTTCCATTGGGGTAGTGGGTGTGGAAGGCTAAGAAGGGGAATTGCATTTGTCAGAGGAACCTCCTCCAGAAGAGGAAGGAGATGATGGAGGTGGTGAAGGGGGTATCCCAGATCCTCCTACAATAGGATTTAGGTTTGGATCTGTAGGATTCACAGTGAGATCAGTGCCTCCTAATTGTTCTCTGATATCAGAGATGTCCAAAGGTTGGCCCCACGGTCGGTTAGGCTTCCTCAAACGGGCTAAGGCACTATGTGTTTTTATAAGAGATTGACGGACAATCTCTTGTATGTCACCACCTATAGGATTAGGGCTTGTTGGCTCAACTGTGATCCGTGGATCGTCGGTTGAAGTGGTTGCTGTTTGAAGGGGAATATTATCATTTGAATGGCTTCTAGTCACTATAGGTGAGCGATTAGGTGGTGGAGGAGTCTTTCGACCGCCTCGTGCCATTAATTAAGTTCAGGCCCTCCTTCTAGTGCCATTTGTTGATGGGCGAAATTGATTGTCCGTCAACTGGAAGAGTGGAACCGGTCCGGGGTTGTCTAATAACCCAAGCTGTTTGGGATGAACCACCCTGACGGGTTTAGCGGCTCCGTTAGCCAATCTAAGGTCCTAAGAAAACAAAAGAAAACTACTCTAAACTAACTAATCTAACTAAAACTAACTATTAAACAAACTAATACACTAATCTAACTAAAACTAACTATTAAACAAACTAATACACTAATCTAACTAAAACTAACTATTAAACAAACCAAAACAAAATTAACAATTCTATATATACAATCTACTAACTAATATTGTACTAACTCTAACTAATTAACTATCTAACTACTAACAGAAATAAATCTTATTCACAAAATATACAATATTAACAATTCACAAATTTGAATGAAAACATGAAAAACTCATTAATATTCTGTCCTAAGACAGAGAGAGACATTTTTTGTTGATTTTATAATTTTAAGAACAGAAATAAAACAAAAACTAACTAAACTAAACCACTAATATACTAATTCTAAGTACAAATCTAACTAAACATATATCTAACTAAACTACTAATATTATACTAACAAATATAAATAACAAACTGACCTGGAGAAATGCTCCAGGTTTGTCCTGTGTATGATGATTGTCTTAGCTGATCGGAGGGAGGAAACCTGCACTGAATTATCCACTAGCTTCTCGTAAACGGGAAGCTGCTGTGCTCTTCAATATAATTACAGGACAAACAAGACATAAAAATTTACAACAATCTTATGATTTATAAATCTTCACAGTTAGATAAATATGTATGTAAAGATATATACGACATGATTCAATTAACAAAGAAGAGAAATCTGTGATTCATTAACTGAAACCAAGTAATTGTTGTATTTTTTAAAAAATAATGAAAGAGAACATATATGGATAGCATATTAATCAAATCATATCATCATGCAATAGACTATGAATAGCTAAAGTAGTCTATAATCAACTGCAAACTGATATGCATAAACTTGAAACAAAAGATTGATATTATGAAAGTGAAAGTTGTAGCAATAACATCAACTCTCGTCTCAGTTTGTATTAGAAATACATAGCCTGGTTCTCCCACAAGTGAGGATGCTCCTTATTACAAAAAATAATAAGTATTTAAAGACCTTCTACAGGGTAAAACATCCCTGTAGAAGTTATCAAAACTGTTTACAGAAAATCTGGGAAGTATCCGAAGTCTGACTAAACTAGGAACCTAAAATAAAACTAAAACACACAAATATCTCCTAGACTGTCCAGCATGCCCAATGCAATTCGGATGTACATGAAAAGGGTTAAAAATGGACAAGTTAGAAGGGTATTTTATTGATAAAATGATAAAAAAATCTAATTCTATAGACTAGCTACAGAATCTTGCGATTCTGTAGCTGGTCTAAATCAGACACAGAATCAGCATAAAAATCAATTCAAATCTTTAAAGAATCAAATTCAACTATTAACAAGTATCTAATAGCTATTTGAAAGACAAACAAATCATTCAAATTGAAATTGTTATACTAGTTTGAGATCAAAACACGACTAAGATCAATCAAACGACTTCAGAAATGCATATACTCTGTTTCGTTTGTTGTCACAAAATCGGGTAAACAAAATCGTAATGAACAGTAATGAAATCGTTTTCCGGATTTGATACAACTGTATTAACATAAACAAACGATCGATCAAGTCAAAACTGGTGTGTACATTACCAAAAATGAAATAATAATGGAATCAATCGACCGATAACAGGATCTATAGGATTTGTTCAATCGTTTGTTATTGCTATTGGGGACAAACAAATCGATTGACATTGAACGAAATCGTTCATTTCAAAAGAATTATAACCAAATTTGACAGGGATAACATATGTCAACCAATTCGTTTTTGCAAATTAAAATCAAGCAGAGCAGCATCTATGATACGAATCCAACTCATGAAAATCATCGTGATAACTGAATATACACAGCAATCCAATCAAGACAAGAGAGAATCGAACAATTGGAGTTTAACATAGTCGTTGTGAATCAAAACCGCTCCATGATTTGGGCATAGATATATTTTGTACAAGCTTAAATGAGAATATCGTTTTCATATGAAACAGAGTCGTTCTTTCCAAATCAGAGTCAATCAGATTTGTATTCCTAATTTAGAAAATTACGTCAAATCAAACTCATGAAGTCGTTCCAAAATCACAGTATACAAACTAACCATAATGAAATCATACCAAATCAAAACATGATCGTGCTCTAAATTTAGCATGAAAACCTCCTGTTCAGATTAGATACAAACAAATCCAATTGAAAGCAAACCATCGATTTCGTTAACTCAACAGACAAATGAATCAAATCCGATGAAAACCTATCAGTGGATAAACTAGGCATGAGCAAATCGTGTATCCAAATCAAAACTTCATTTATTTTTAGCAAAGTGAAAACAATGTACAGGATGAACAACATTATGACAGAGCCATTTCAAATAATAGACAGAGCTATTTGAAAACCAAAATCACATCATTATATTAATCTGATGAATTCACAAAACGAAAATGATATCGAAATTCATACCTGGATGACGAGAAGACAGCTTGATCATGACATTTTGGAATTGACGACGACTGTAGCCGATTCGACATTCCTAAAAATGATGGAACCAATGGTTTTCTGCTTCCTATCATTTTTTTGAACCTTGTCCCTTTGGCTGGTCAACACTGCAACTTGGTTTTCCAATGATTGTATCTTCGATTGAAGTAAAGGAACGTCTATATAGTATCGCTCCAACCACACATCACATTGGTCACATGACGACTGTCCGGGCTTCGAAAAAGTAGGTGAGGGTTTGGTTAAATTGTCGAGGGTTTCGTTAGGTATTTTGATCCCAGGGTAGCTCGGATTGTTCCTTAGACAAGGGGGTAGATTAGAAACGAAATCATAGGATGGCTCGAAGCACATACCTTGTGAGTAAGGGTACTCACTAGCTAGAAAGCGTTCTATGTTTGAGTCCGAGTCTTCACTGAGGACTATGGGCTTCTACTCAACACTAGGTTTAGGCTTATTCCTAGCCATTCTCGAGATAAACCGAGCATTCTTTTTACCTTTGCCATCAATAGTAGGATTTCCCTTGACCTTTTTGCTCACAGGATTTTTTATAGCCTCAACCTTCTCAGTCATAATGTCGGGTAATTCAATATCAGGGTCGACCGAGGGTTTAGGAGAGGGCAGTAGGACATGGAAGGGCACGGGTGGCCCAGCCTTAGCTTCATTAATCACAGGCTTGTCAATTTGGACAGGCTCTGTATCATCAAAACCATTTCGAGAGATAGAATCTTGCCATATATCATCGTGGAGATTTAAGTGATGAACAACGATGAGTCTGATTAGGCCATGGTGGAACAGGCTACTATCGGCCTTTTCTCTTTTAAACCTTTTCGACATTTTATAAAGGCTACGCTGGAAGTAAAAAGGCATATTCAATGGGTAACCCATAAAATTCATTAAAAAATGACGGTGGTAGAGAAAAACGAGTTTATATCAACCCTCACAGGTCACGAATTGTTTAACCACCATCAAAAGATCATGCCATCTTGGTTTAAGCATGGAAATTGGCATACCTCTGTCGTAGGATGTGACCTTTCGTGAGACAAATAGTAGTGGCCATGGCACCTCCTCCACTTTAGAATTTTAAAATCAACACTGGCTTGTGGTTGCTAACCCGGTGGCAGAGCTAATGAACTCTTCACTGATTTCCAACTGAATGTCACCCACCTTGGCCCTACAGCCATCAAAAGTAAGGGCAAACTGTTGTGCAACAAATAGATTAAAACCCTCGAATCGTTGTACAAAGGTGAGCCAACCACTATCCTCTAAGTCTTTCTGGGCATTGTCGAATAGTAGCAAGGCTTGGCTACGGTTCGACTCAATTTGCACCACTGGTGCCATGGAGCCGAGCACATGGTGAATGAGCCAGGGTTTGAATCATAGCATACACAGGAGCAGAGTGCACGAAGGGTTACCCGAGCTAACAGAGGTGAAACAGGGATAAGGGATAGGCATTAATGACATCATGCGAAGGTGGTGGAGCTTTTTGCTGGCCATTCATAATAGTTATTGCCAAGGTACAACCGCCAACGCTTTCAACTATACAAGTCATAACGCATATGTGTTATAACTATGCCACTTCAATCAATCAAATCCTTTGGTAAGTGGATAAACCATGTGGGCAATCAATAGTTATGCCATAGTTTTAAAACCAAACATACAAATCGCAACCAATACCAATGTTTTAACTATGTGACATGCGTTATAACAATTCATACCAAGAGTTTAACCAACGTGCCAATGCGTTTTGAACTAGGTGTCATATCAAATGAAATATATCAAGGGTTTAACCATAACACCTATATATTTTATGAAACCAATGGTCAAGTAGATCAAATCAAAGAACATATAAATCCAATCGCCAATGCATCACAAACTCAATGAGACAAAGTCACACAATCAATCCAAGAATGTCCAATGAGTACAGATCAAAAAGTTTTGCCAACTGCATAATGATAAGTAAAATGTAAGTGCAATGGGCATATCAACAAGAAGGATAATGACAATTCAATAATGATTTTAATGTGACTTTGAAAGACCAATTTTTCACACTTACAGTCGTGAAAACAAAAATGAAGGTAAATGTGCAAATGTCTCAAAAATAAAAGTGTCATTTATTTGAGAATTACGACGAAAAATTTACTGTTTGCAAAACATTGGTGTAGGCAACTTATAAGATAGTAGGAAAATGTGAATTTTCTGCCAACAAGGTGTCATTTCCAGAATAGATGGGATGAATTCGATGGAAGGAGACTCACTGAAAGGAGAGCATTAAGGCATCTCTCATTGTTCATCATGAGGTATAAAGAAGGATCTTGATTATTTGGAGGAACTCAGATGAATAATATGTTCACGAAGCAATGACCGTGTGCATCTTTCATCGACACCAAATGTAAGTAGTGCATGAAAAAGACTCTCTAAATAGCAGCCAATAAGGAAAACTATCGACAAAGGTGAGGAAACCACCAATAAGGTTAATTGCATCCAAGACACTGCACAAATCCCACTGTGTGAATATATTTCTTTCCATCGAACACAAGGGAAACCCCCCAGTCAGTGACCAATGAGGAGATGTCTACTGATGGGTTCAAGGTTACCTACCCATAAGGAAAGTAGGACCGGGGTGCATGGTAGGACTACAAATTCATGTAACTCTGAGACACACTGAGGGTATGACCAACATGCAAAGTCAAGAGTTCTAAGAAACAACCGACAGATGTTGATAGACATCCTTTGAACAAGAGCATGAGACATATGGATGACTTTAGGAACATAAACTAAATGATGAAACTTTGTGATGCAGGAGGCACCAATCAAACTCTCCATAAGAACTGGAAGATTAACCAGTCGAGGGAGTAAAATCTAAGTAATGGGATCATTTTCCTAAGGTCATTCTAAACCAAAAAAATTGATAACAAGTGGACTCAAAAGTCTGTGCTCTATTCAAAGGCGACACAACTGCTGCCAACATAAGATAATATTCTTTTCCTGCCTATCTTTTTTTTTTTCATAGTCAAATGAATTCTATGATACAGAGGAGGAAACAAGTGTCACGAGTAAGAAACTAGTTCCAACAGTGGAATAAACCTATGCTCAATGCAAGGAGATGTATGCAGGATATGGATACTCAGGGGAATGTTTCCTCTTGGGGTATAGGGTGTCAAGTTGCAAAGGATATAAACAAGGTTATCCTTGGCTGATGATGCAAATTGTTGAGGTGGTAGGCTTATTATGCGAAAGCAAGAACCGACAATAGGCTCAATACTACAAGCAAGAGAATGAGATGCAGTTACAACTTAATGCCAAAGAATGTCCTTTTTCATAAATTGAGTCTACTTGGTTTGAAAAAGGGTTAAACTTACACCAAATAGGCGTCCTTTCAAATCCAATTTGTGAGTGTGAAAGAGACAAGTTCACTCTAAAAGCTTTTCTCTTTCTGAGAGAGTCGAAAAAGAGATTAAACCATACTCATGGGGTTGTTCTAAGAAGCCTATCATGGGGGAGGCTAGGGATCCCACGCATGAGTTCTGTGAAAGGTCAACAACTTATGAACAATTGACATAAGCTTGGGAAAACCCAAATCTTTCCAAGTAGAGGAGGATAAAATACTTGCAGAGGTTACCTTTTTTATGATATATTAAAGAACGTCCCTTATCTGGAATGGTGTTGAAGAAGGAATTGATACCCCACAAGACCATCCCAGTCAAAGGAAACCTCCCTAGAACTTAGAGGGGGCGTACTCAAAGATATTGGAACGCACTCTTCTTCAGAAGGTACAAGACTAGAAATGTTAATGACATGGTCAAAATATGCACCACTCCTCAAAAAAGGAGTGGTGTCAATTGAAGATAGCATCGGCATGATTGTGCATCAAGAAAAGAAGAATTATAATGTTGGGAAACAAAATATGACTCCGAACCCAAAGGGTTATCAGACAAGGATTACGCTTATTCTACTACAACAGTATCAGGGCACAAGTGATTTAAATGACATCCTTTGCAAAGCCTACAAAGGAACTTGTGCTTACGCCCTATACATCGAGGCTTCTCAATCGTTTCAATTCCCCCAACATGACTCACAATGGTTGGTGACATGCTCTTAGCATGACTTGTAGAGGCTAGTGGTTCATCTCCAATATGATCTACAAAGGTTGGTGATGTATGTGCAATGTGACTAACAATGACTATAGTTGTGCCCCCAACATGGCAAGAAACGGTTAGTTGCGGCATTTGAGACTAAGGCTCCTGGGAATATTGGGTTTGAGAAATTGTAGGTCAGTACGAGATCTGGTCTACACCCTAGCCCTGCCCGGTAGGGTAGTGTCCTCGTCTGAATTGATTCATAAAGGGGTGCAAAGGTATCATCACCGAAGAATACGTTTGTAAATAGAAAGTGTCATGACAAGGGTTACTCAAGTGATTCTATGTGTTTCCCCTAGGTGAAGGAACTTCATGTAAGGGGATTCCCATACTATAAAACTGACAACCTTCATATGAAACACTAGAGGACAGATGGAGGTTCATCATGGGACAAGCACTCGGCATAGCGAGAGGAGGGTAGATGGATGGGGTGCAATAAGTAGAATAACCACCCATTTGAGTGCTTTCTTCTGGAGAAGTGAAGCTAGGATTGGATCCATAGGAAGGAAGATTCCAACCTCCCACTATGAGAGTCGGTTGAGAGATATGACTCCCATCAAACGAAAATGTAGAAAAAGGAGGCATCATGCCCCTGGGTCCAAAAATAGGATTCATATAATAAAGCGAGGGAGAGGATGGAAAGTGTGAAGACATGCCTGGCATACCAAGAGAAAGATGATTATAGGCACAAGGTGCGGACTGAGTATCATGGTTCTTCATACCACTAGGAAACACAGATGGATTTGTCCCCATGAAATGAGAAAATACCACGGGGTGGGTAGCGCTAATTGAGGGATTCAAGGGAACTCAATTATCCATCATAATGAAAACCCATGATGCAATACAAAAATCCTAGGGTCAACTAACAATCAGAGGGAACACCAAAAATAAACAAAAGGCCAACATGCACATAAACAGGATAAAGTGTCTGAAAGGGGCCTCCCTTCCTAAAGTAGGTATACCTCGCCCAAGAGGGGCCTGAGGCTCCTTGCAAAATATCAGAGGTATCAGAATCAGTTATAAGGGCCCTCATGGGCTTAACAACCAGTCAGTAAGATCCCCCCAGAGAGGTAATCCTCCATAAAGGTTGTGTGTTTTATGACCCTTATCTGACCCAAGGTACCTGCAGAATAACCCCTGCAAGTAACCTATGTGGCTACCTATGTCAAGCAACTGAGCCACCACAACATAACCAATGTGCAGGTGAACAATCATAAGTCAGGTCTACCGTATGGGTAGGGTAACAAAACCTGAAATATCGAAAGCATAGCCTATCACAGAGGTAAAGGTACTAGCAATACCCCCATATACGAATAGATCCCCAAAAATATCTCTGACGCTATAAAGGTATTGGGGGGATATCCCCTCAACCAACTTTGCATGACCTTGTGCTTAACTCTAGTGTGAGCAGAGCCTCCTGACGTCACCAATTATATAATGGGTTTTTATAAAGTTGACACTACTAGGCACTTAACTTTGTAATGCTCTTTTTTAAAGTTGTAAAGTGGTTATTTTATTAAAGAGACTTTTTATTAAAGTGAACCTTCTAATTTTAAAGTGACTTTATTTCATAAAGTCCACTTATGTAATAAAGTGAAATGTACTGTAATATTTTAAGTGATTCATTTTGTAGGGAATGAATCATGACCCTTGATCTTGCAAAGGCAAGATTAGTTCTTGGCCTTTTGATTTAGGGTTGGGGAAGGTGAAAAGATACTTTGGAGGGAAAATGTCATTTTCATATTTATAAAAGAATGCATTGGGTAGTGTGCAAGACACATTGAGAGAAGGATCTGGAGAGATTTTTGAGTAAGCTTGAGAAAGGAAAGAGGGCAGCAATAAGGGAACGTTTTCCAAGAGAGCTAGTACACAAATCCCAAGGAAGAATTTATGTTTGAGTGTTGGGTTGATTTTTTGTTGTTGGAGGTCGTACTGTATGGATCTGCATAGTCCATACAGCAAGAGGAAGAGGGCATGAAAATTGAGGCAAGGTTGGGCATAATTTTCAAGGCTACTTTTGTTACTGTTGGGTCGTACAGAACAATCCGTACAATAGACTGTTTGCACAAATTTCGAGGTGCAAAATTTCTGGGTGGGTTATATAGCAGTACATACTTGGCACATAAATTGAGGCATTTTTGGTGGGACATATTTTGTGTTGTAAGTGGTTTTTCTCTTAGATTGAAAAGTGTTATTGCAATTGTTATGTACTTTCCTGAAGCTGAATAATAGAATCTCTCTCTCTCTTTGAGTTTCCCCACATTAGGGTTTTCCCTAGCATTTGCCTAAATTTCTGAGTTATTCATGGGTGATTGAATGTTTCTCATTATGTTTATTTCCGCTACATGATTACTTAGCAATGTGTATTTCTTCTTATGGAAATTTCTGAATGTGGATTTTAGACATTTAAAAGTTCATGCAAGATAGTTATCTCTAGGTTTCTAAGTGTATGATAGAATATTAGCTTGTTGATTTTTCATTAAAATTTTTACATGGTATCAGAGCTTGGGTTCTAAGTGACAGTGAGTAGTGATATTTTTGGGCAATTTTGAAGGGGGGGAATTTTTTATTGTTTTCCTTGAGATATAAAAGGGAATATGGCTGCATGGATTAGATTTTAAGATTGGTTGGATGGCATTTCCAACTATTTGCAGTGGAAGGTCTGGATGTCAGTTGTTCTCAAGGATAACAAGATTTGGAACTATGTCAATTCTGTTGTTTTGGTTCCCACAATAGATCCTATTGCTTTGGATTTTCATGAGTTCATGGATTCCAAAGTTCATAAGATTATTTTGGATGGGGTGAAGGATCACCTTATCCCACACTTGGCTGAGAAGAAGAGAACCAAATATATGTGGGATGCACTTAAGAACTTATTTGGTGAGAAGAATGAAAATCAGAAGATGGCCTTGAAGGCTAAGCTGCATGATACCAATATGGGTAAGGAGGAGAGTGTTTCGTCTTATCTTACCTAGGTAGCTCAAGTAAAAGATGAGTTGGCTGCAGTTGGAGAGGTCATATCAGATTTAGAGTTGGTGAGCATAGCCTTGAAAGGCTTCACCAAGGAATGAGAAGTATTCATGAAGTGTGTGGTGGGTCATGAGCATCTTTTAGATTGGAGTAGTATGTGTGATGATTTCAATTAATAGGAGATCCGAGAAGGATCTTAGAGCAGTGGAAAAAATACAGATGGAGTTGATGAGAATGTTGCTCTTACTACAAAGAGCAAGAAGAAAGGAAGTTCCAGGAGGTGTAACACACCCCCTACGAGAACTAAGATTTTTCACCTTTTTCTTTCTCCTTCATTATTGAGGGACAGAGTTCCCGAATTCCTATGAGGTCCTAATGTAGGCTAGGTCTCCCAATCGGGACCTTCACCAAACCAATTCACTGGTTCTTTTGTTAAAAATCCGTCGTGTACAATTCACGCACCAAGTGTAGGATTCACTTCCATGTGTCCATCGGCTATGATCCCGGGCTAAGCCAAGAGGCGCCTTTCGCATTTCGGGACTTTGGAAACTAGGAGTTTGAAATGCAAGGGAGTCGAGTTCTTCGACTCTTCAAACCCCGAAAACTGAAATCCTATTCACACCAAGCTGCTCCGGGATTTCACCAATCGGGACTTTACGTACTAGGATTTCGCAATGTATGAAGACGAGGGTTCATACCCTTCGGTTTCTTGGGTGCTGCAACACCGAAACCCATATATATACTAAGCTCATTTCGGGGTTTCGCAAGTTAGGATTTCGCGATATGTGAAGACAGGAGGTCCCGCGCTTGAGTCTCCAGGAGCCGAAACTCCGAAACGTCGATATATATATATATATATATATATATATATAATGCTAAGTTCATTTCAGGGTCTCGCAAGTAGGTATTTCGTGATATGCGAAGACAAGAGGTCTCGCACT
>JASDQU010883202.1:0-16586 GCA_032191745.1 Picea mariana
AACTGACCAATAATTCTCATGATTTTAATAGTCCACTTAGCACTCATTGCATCGAGTGATTCTCATAGAGGTGAAGAAATGGGATTGAAACCAATGAAACAAATCGCATAGAATCAATCATCACTTTCGGGGCTTGCACCCGGTAACCAGGACTTCCTAGGTGGTCACCCATCCCAAGGCACCTCTAGCTCAAGCGTGCTTAACTGTGGATTTTTCCCCACAATCAAACCCACTTAGCTTGCTACCCCATTTGCAAAACCTTAGCAAATATTGTGCCTTATGAACTATCCAGTTAGAGCTCCCTTCACTCTTATTATTTAAGCATAGAGGGGCTTCCGCAGTGCAACATATTAGATATCATTTTTAGGATTAACTACGTAGTGTAAGTCATTAATCTATGACCCATATCCAAGAGTATTAGTCTCAATTGACCTATAATTCTCATGATTTTAATAGTCCACTTAGAACTCATTGCATCGAGTGATGATCACAGAGGTGAAGAAATGGGATTGAAACCAACGAAATGAATCGCATAGCACCAATAATCACTTCCGAGGCTTGCACCCAGTAACCAGGACTTCCTAGGTGGTCACCCATCCCAAGACGCCTCTGGCTCAAGTGTGCTTAACTGTGGATTTTTCCCCACAATCAAGCCCACTTAGATAGATACCCCATTTGAAAAAACTTAGCAATTATTGTGCCTTATGAACTATCCATTTAGAGCTCCCTTCACTCTTATTATTTAAGCATAGAGGGGCTTCTGCAGTGCAACATATTAGATATCATTTTCGGGATTAATTGTGTAGTGTAAGTCATTAATCTATGACCCATATCCATGAGTATTAGTTGCAACTAACCAATAATTCTCATGATTTTAATAGTCCACTTAGCACTCATTGCATCGAGTGATGCTCACAGAGGTGAAGAATCATTGCGGAATCCCCTCTATGAATGAATTTGTTGTCATAATATAATATAGCAGAGTTAATATAGGATATATAAATTTGACACTGTCACATTAAATTTTTTGTCTATGAGATTTATGTCAATGAAATCATTGTTTATATCCATGCCGTCACACAAGAATATAAAAGCGTTGCACATTAATATCACTGTTTATAAAATTATTTCCTAAAGAAGTTGTTATCTATGTCATCGCAGTCACATAATAAAATTGCTGCAACTTAGGATTATTGTCTATAAAAGTTTTGTCTAAAGAAACCATTGAGTTAAGTATAAAATTGTAAGGGTGAATTCATTGTATAAGAACTGGGTAGTGGCTTAGAAATTTGTGGGGTACAAGCTATTCAAAAACCAAGAGTAACGGGGGTGAATTTTGTGGTCTAACAATAAAAACACAGAGGTTAGCATCTCAACGCTGGCATAAAAACACATAGGGTCACCAATCCTCAACACTGGACATCATCAAAATGCAGAGATTTTCCATTAAAACACAGGGAAATATCATTGAAAAGTCACAAAGATTTTATCAACCAAAGCACAGAGAATTTCCAAGGTTAAGAAATTAAAAGCACAGAGAAAATTGAAGTTTTATTCAATCAAACGCAAAGATGCTTAATCACAAGAAGACGCCAAGACAATCATTCAACCATGAATCAATCAACCGCAAGGATAAGTAATGGGTAGACAATTGGGAAAAAAAATTATCCTTCGCTCATCATCCATGCACAGAAAAGCAGGGCATTAGAATATATAGGTCTATAAACACCGAAGTGACGACTATTGATTCGGCTCCTGGCTGACTGCTCAGGCATGGAATGATGACCTAGGGATAAGGGTTGAAGATAAATAATAATCTCTTCATAATAATCAATAAACCCACAGAGATAAGTCAATGAAATCAGAAGTTGGGTTTGCCAAAGGAAATCTATTCAGAAAATAGCAAGCAAGGGACTTACAATACCGAAGGAAAGCAGGTGAAAGACAATGCATGGAAATGAAATCTTAAATGAGCACGGAGAAATAACATGAGTAAATTAAATTCATTGCAAGTAACAATTAAACCGACATACCTTAGACAAACGTGATCGCTCAGTAGTTTATGTCCCGTGTGCTTCATCCATATTCTGCTTGCCTATCGATGTGACCTCACCAATACCTCCCAGCCAATGCTAGGGGTACTCTTCTTTCCCCTGAGCCTCCCGAGCCGCAGAGGGGCCATGCACACTATACCAAAGAACAACTAGCACCCAACTCGACTCACAAGTTTGAGCTACCACTCATTACCCGAGCTGGGTATCCCAACTCCCATAAGATAAGTTAGTCAAGACAAACATTCAGCAGTGTAACGTTATGCATAAATATGAGATCTATACTCCCCCTCCTCCATCCTTTTTATAGATTTTTTAAGTGATTTCTTTCCCAAATTATCATTTAATTTATTTTTCATTATTTTAATCAGAAAAAACCTCCCCAGTACACATGTCACCCATCCCCCTAGTTGCACCAGAAATCAATTTCATTAATTATTTAATTATTCCTATTTCCCTCATCTACCAAAAATCATTCCTAAAACAATCCTTGGTGTCCCAATATTCCCTTACACTTTTTAAATGACTTACGCCTTTACTAAATTCCTAGTTGAGTTCATAATTAGAAAGTTCTTAAAGGCAAGATTCCTTACGACGTTTAGACATTCAGCTTTTTCCTTATGTCTCCATTTTTCTTTATGTTTCCCCTTTTTCCCTTAGTTTCCTATTTCTTTTAAGTTTCCCTCTTTTCCCTTTTTAACTAAAACTCAAATTAGCAAGTGTAGAAAAACCACCTTTTACCCATTTTTTCTTTTTAATTAATAAAATTTAATTAGCATATGTAGACAAAACAATCATTTCCCTTTTAAAATTTTAATCCCCCAATATAATTTGATTTTAATAAATTAATTGAATTTCTTACCCCCTTCTTTTTACATGTTTAATTATGGTTATTATTTTTCACCACAAGTGTCACTTAGACCTAGATTTTAATTTCACTAGGTTGGGAGACATTTTTATTAGGGAAAATTTGTTTTTAAATATTACTTGTCACATCATTCATTCTAAGTTTGTCTAGTTTTATTCACTTACCAATTAGAAACGTGACGTTCCCTTCAGGATGCACTAGGTTCTCCAAGGGTTCCACTCACCTCTTTTTGTTTTCCTTGCGCGACGTGCCCTTTACGACGCACTACGTGATCCAAGGGTGCCACTCACCTCTTGACTGACTTGGTAGACATCAAAAACCCCTAGAGTCAATGCTCCACCAGGTGATCTTATGGGAGACTGAGGGCCTCTAATGAATAAGGCCCCTACCTTATTGTGCACCCCTTAGAATCATCGTGAGATACTATCGCAGTCTACCCTCACAACATCGTGGGTCTTCTCGAACTAGGTAATCGTTAACCTACAGGTCGAGCCACAATGGGAGTGCTAGTAGGCTATGGCTAGGCTGTTATCCACAACTCTCCCTCAATGTCTCTAGTTGTCTTGCGTGGCCCCTCTACTCCACATGTGAGTCTGGTCAACAAGTTATCATCAGCCTTCATCATCAACAAATCATGTTAGCAATAATAATCAATTATCATAACATCTAATCAGATGTACATATGTAATATCAACAATAATCAAAACCCAATAGTCCACTCCCTCACTCGATCCAGAGTCCAAGGGGTTTCATCAATGCCTCTGCATCCTCGAGGTCCAAAGTCCTACACACTCAGAAGAACCCGGTCAATAGAACTTGTCTATGTAAATACACAAAATAACATATCATCATATCCATAATGGCTCATAATCATAATCAAACGACCAATAGTATAATAATTTGGATCACTTGCAAGCAAGTTTCCTCAAAGAATAAGTTCGCTCAGTGCGTGCAAGAGCAGGATGTTACATACACCCCAAATTGGTATAAACTTCATCCCGAAGTTTCACAGTATATAAGTTCTGAAATAATGTGTATCACAGTATCACAAGTCTATCTATCAAACAAAAATGGAAACTGTTGGCGCATATCATATGCGTCCTCCCAGGTCGTTGAGTGCAGACTATAGTTGTCCCACAAGACCTTGACCTAATCTATTGTTCGATGTTGTAGTTGTCGAATGCGATGATCTAGGATGCGGATCGGCTCAGCCATGAGTGCACCCTCATCCGATACCTGCAAGGAACTCATGTCAATAACATGTGTAGGATCACTAATATGATGTCTCAAAATAGATACGTGAAAAACATCGTGCATACGCCTCAAAGAATCAATCAAGGCTAGTCGATAGGCCACGAGCCCCTTCCTTTCCACAATCTCAAAAGGTCCCATGAACCTAGGAAATATTTTAGCACCCTTTCCAAACTTGATTGAACTTTTATGCAGTTTCACCCGCAAGAAGACTCGATCACCAACTTTGTAACTACGGTCGACAAAGTGTGCATCGGCATAACTCTTCTGTCGATCATGCGCTTCTTTGATCCTTTGTCTTATTTTTTTCATTTGATATTCCATTTCTTGTATCGCTTTCGGTCCCACCAGGACCCTATCCTCAAGTCGATCCCAACTCAAAGGCGTCTGACATGGTCGCCCATAAACAAACTCGAAAGGCGCCATCTTAATGGTTCTTTGGTAGCTGTTGGTCCATCACGTACATATGCAACATGTCCTCCAAGATTTGGTTTGTTTGTTCGGTCTGCCCATCTGTCTCCGGGTGATACGCAGTACTCAAGTTAAGTTGGGTTCCCAATGCCTCTTGGAAACTAGTCCAAAATCGTCCAGTAAACACCGATCCTCGATTGGATATAATCCTCTTAGGCACGTCATGCAGCCTCACAATATCACTGATGAAAACTATAGCTATGTCAGGTGCATGATACATCGTACGCACAGAAATAAAATGAGCACTCTTCATCATAGTGGAGACTACCACAAAAATCAAGTCTTGTCTCCTTGCCATCAGTGGCAATCCAACAATGAATTCCATTGAAATGACCTCCCATTTGATTCTTAAATAGCCTTCATTATTTTCCAAAAGAATAAGGGTTTAAGGTCCGCCCTCATCTTCAAGACCCCTGGGTGAGCCATGTATGCTACTCTGTGAGCCTCTTTTATGATCAAACTCCTCAACTCGTCATTCAGTGGTACGTAAATTTGATTTTTAAATCTCAATAATCCATCGTTGTCAAACGTAAATCCTTCAAATTTTGGTACCATCATTGTGTTTCGTCCAATAAAATCCTTGACCTATTTGTACTAATCATCGTCGCGCTGTAAAGTTAGAATCTTTTCACGTAGATTTGTCTGAAGAGGAAACACCGAAAAGATGTGTGGTCTTTGACTCAAAGCATCTGCCACTCGTTTCATTGTTCCTTTTATGTAAGTGATCTTGAAATCGTACTCGCTAAGCAATTTCGACCAACACCATTGTCGTGCGTTCAAGTTGCTTTGCGTAAAGATGTGTTGTAGTCCACAGTGGTCCATTTTCAGTTCAAATTTTCATCCAATAAGGCAATGTCTCCAAACTCTCAAGGCATATACAATGGATAACAACTCCAAATAGTGTGTGACATAGTTCTCCTCATGCCTTCTCAACTTCCTCTAGATGTAAGCGATCACTCGACCATATTGCATCAAGACTCTGCCTAAGCCTTCCTTGGATGCGTTAGTGCATACTAAGAAGCTCACGTCCATGTTAGGGACCTTTAGTATTGGTGTTGTCTTCAACAACTCCTTGAGCCTCTGAATGCTTCCGTGCATTTCTAGGTCCAAACCAACTTCTTTTTCCTCTTCTGCAATTCCATAATCGATTTTTCTATCCTTGAGAAACCCTCGATAAACCATCGATAGTATCCTGCTAAACCCATGAAGCTATGAAAATTGGGGACATTCATCAGTGCAGTCCATTCCATAATAGCCTTGACCCTTTCTAGATCCACGGCGATACCTTTGTCGAAGATGACATTTTCTAAGTAGTGAATCTTTGATAGATAAAATGATCTATAATTGGTGATACCATGATCTCAATTCGATCTCTGAAAACATCGTCGTGCCTTTCATCTGATCAAATAGATCATCAATCCATGGGAATGGATACTGATTCTTGATCATTTCTTTGTTCAATTGACGGTAGTCAATGCAGCGTCTCCACGACCCATCCTTCTTTTGTATGAAAACAATAGGCGCACCCCACAGTGACACACTTGGATTTATATGTCCCAGGTATAGCAACTCCTTCAGTTTCATTCTCAGCTCCTGTAACTCCAGGGTCAACATCCGATAAGGTGTTCTTGCTATCAGTTCAGTCCCTGGTTTTAGGTCTATAGTAAATTACAATTCCCTCTCTTGTGGCATCCCATGTAACTCCTTCGGGAATACGTCTGCAAACTCTCTCACCATCAGAAGGTGTTCTAGACCTTTCACTACTCCCTTTTCATTTAATGCAAGGATTGCATAAAGCTTACACCCCTTGTGCATGTTGTTCCATAACTGCAAGGAAGAGATGAACCTCAAGGAAACTTCCTGGTTCTGACTTACAATCACGCGTCTATGTCCCTCATCATCGACCAAGCTCAATTGTTTCATCTTACAGTTGAGTATCGCCTCATGTGATTCCAACCAGCTCATACCGATCATGACGTCATAAGATCCTAATATGGTGACCTACAGGTTGGCTCCAGTGACAAACTCTCCCAGGTTAAGGGTACAACTTGTAACCTTACCTCCAAGCTTCTGTTTGGATCCCAAAGCCATATCTACAAAGATAAACTCATCCTATTCAAATTACTTTACCTTAATTCTTTTTAGCGTTGCACCTGAAATGAAACTCTCAGTAGCACCAGGATCTATCAAAATACTAAGGTTTTGGTCGGTGATGGTACCTGACATCTTGAGCATAGTCGATTGGTGATTTGCCTGGTGGTTATTCACCGTTGCATGAATCCAATGGGCCTTGCCGAAATCTCCCACAGTAGTGGGTCCAGCTGATCCATATGCTCTAGTCCTCTCCACTAGGCAGTCGTGATGGTAGTGTGGCTCCCCACATGTCCAACACCCCTTCTTCGGTCCAGTACTCCTGGTACCCGAAGTAGAAGTCGATGGCCCACCGACCTGGAATCCTAGTTTTTTCTACTGAACAAACCTAAACTGATGTTGTTGCAGTTGACGTTGTTTTTGATGTTGTGGTCCTCGGTAAGGAGTCCATTGTTGATGCGCTATTCATTGAGGTGTAGTGAAAGTGGATCCTCTCTAGAAGCCAAGATATCTCGATGAGTGCCTAGCTGGCGTCTGATGTTGTTGCGCACTAGATGACACCTGTCATGTTGGTCTCGCTGGAGTCTGACTCTAAACCCTGTTGATAAGCTCCTCCTCTGCTATGAGGGCTTTCTGAAAGGCATCATGCAAGGTCTGAGGCATCAGAATCTTAACCTTTGCACGTATGCTGAAATTAAGGCCAAACAAGAACCTGTTGACCTTAAGTTTCTTGGTATTCAAGTGTGGGGCATACTAAAGCAACCCCATAAAATGATCCTCGTACTCGGGCACCGTACGACCACCCCATTGCAAGGCATTGAAATCATTGAGCTAACGCTCAATCAATTCCTCTGATAGGTACCTCTGTCGGAACTGTTCCTCGAACAGTTCCCATGACACGTCTTCAACGACCATGTTCAATTATGGAAGGAGCATATTCCACCATAGAAGAGTGCTCCCCTTCAATTGAAATACTGCCATGCGGACCTTCATGTTGGAGGTATAGTCGCGAAGTGAAAATCACATCGCCGTATTCTCCAACCATGCCTCGGCAGCTACGTCATCCGGGGCACCAAAGAACTTGGGAAATTTGACCTTCTTAAGTTCGCAATGAATGCTACCAGTACCGACTGGAACACGTGATGGACCCTAAGAGGGTGTCAGTGACCTAACCTCATCTCTATCCAAATGGTTTATCAGTGCCTCAGACATACGCTAAAACAACCTCGTCATCCCAACCACATCACCCATTGCTATCTTTTCCTCCCCGACAACATGTTTGTCTCCCTAGGGGTTAGACCCCTCAAGCATGGATGTTGTTGGAGGCATCGTGCCTCCTCCCCTAGCACCTCGTTGTCTGCCTTCGCGACATCCTCTAACCATGATTACATGCATGAATACAAATCAATTTAATTAGAAACCTTATAATCGGAAATCAAATCAATGAAAGTCGTAGTGATCCCAAGTCACAGGTCAAACCCGCTCTGATACCATATGTAATGACCCCAATCGTTATGAATATAACCGAAGAAAAAAGTGCAATTTTTTTTTATTTTTTTAGGAAGGAAGGAAACGACGACAACATTTTAATCACGCAACTTGACGACAAACACCATGCACGCAAATCAGGAAATAGACAACAACGACTCAACACACTAGCACATCGAGCAACTAGGTGAAACATGTGAAAATCAAAGACAGATAGAAACGACTACCCGTCCGACACAACCATAACAACACCTACAAACTAAAGGAAAACATCCACAATCCCGACACAAAGGCTTGACGACCAGTAGTTGGATATCTCTACGGCACGCAAAACAAATGCGTTAAGGTGTTACAAACCGAGCGCCAACATCAATTACAATGAACAATGCCCACATCGGCAAGAACTAACTCCGAGCAGGTTATCATTAGCCTCTATCCGTCAGGGCGTGCAATGATCCCCTCATCAGGAATCATGTTGTCGCCAAGTGATAGGCGTGAAAACAACCATGGCGCAACAACATAACTAGACCCTTAACACAAGCTGAATTCAATGTTCTAGGAGACCGAATTAACTATCAAACACATGAGGAATAAAACCCAAGCACCCAACCAACAATCGACAAGACAACAAAATGCAATGAAATATGACAACTATAACATTCAACCACACATTAAATTCCAAGGCAATCCAACATCAACTTGGTTAAAGGCGCCTAGGAATCTAATCTTTAACCCAACATACCTCACATTAACTTCATATTCAACATGCATCATACTTTCCTTGACTGATCCTTTTTACCATTTGTGGAATAACTATTTTTTTTTCTTTTTGTGTTAAAAAGTGAATTACTAAAAGCACTTAACATACTCAAAATATGTTTTCAACAATATACATTGTCTACTAATAAACATTTTCCAACATATGAACACTATCACAATATATAAACGTTGTCCAACATATAAACATTATCAAAATGTATGTAAATCGCAGTCAATGATATTGCAATCATTAAATCACTATCCAAAATGTTGATATTAATAGAATAACGTTTTCCAACATTAATAATTAAACGTTGTCCAACTGTGTAATCGCTATCTTAAAACAGGGCTAATTATTACACAAACATAATGCTATTTATGAAACGTTGTCCAACAATAATAATGATATTTATTAATAGAAGGACATTCTCCATCAACAATAATGTTATTTATCAATTTGAAGAACATTGTCATACACATCATACCATGCTACTATTACCACCACAACAATTACATAGAAATTAGAAACAGAATCACATTCTATTTAAAAGCAAATACACAGTCAACAATTGACAGTCACTGAAAACGAAAATCGTTGTCAGATATTCAAGGCATTGTATATTAATAAAAAAGGGACGTGTTTCCATGGTACATAAACATCGTTGAGTTTAACATAGGAAGTGTGCTAAGTTTTATCAAAAATTGCAATCAATAAAAAGGGAACTTTGCAGTCAATGAGGTAATAAATTGTCGAGTAAATTCATAGTCAATAAGAGTAATCACTCCCAACCAATACAAAAGAAAGAAACGCTACTTTTACACAGTGAAAATGCACCCCTATACATAGCAAGGGCGCCACCATTTACACTGTAAAAACACCAAAAAAAACACAGTTGTTCACTGCCATAAAACGCATCTACTACATGGTCACAACGCATCCACACTTGCTATCCAAATTCACGATCATTCAATGTATACATTGGCTTCCTTTAAATGTATAGTTTCACTGCATAAATATTTTGTGTACTAAATTGCTATCCTAAAATTTCTAGAAATGTAAGTTTGCGTGACACCTTAAATAAACATGCTATCAATAAAAACATTGTAAAAATCGTTGACCCTTAAGTATTAAACGCTATATAAGATCGTTATATTAAAAAACTATGTATTAAAATGGTATCCATGTACATGTAAAACGTAGAATGATTTAATAATAATGTTGGCATGCAATACAAATATGAATCATAGAATTAGATCATGGATGTGGTAGACATTTAATTCATTAAATCGCAAGACCAAATAATGAATTTGATTTCATAATATAATATAGCAAAGTTAATATAGGATATATAAATTCGACATTGTCACATTAAAATTTCTATCTATGAGATTTATGTCAATGAAATCATTGTTTATATCCACGCAGTCACACAAGAATATCAAAGTGTTTCACATTAATATCATTGTTTATAAAGTTACTGCTTAAAGAAGTCGTTATCTATGTCATCGCAGTCACACAATAAAATCGTTGCAACTTAGGATTACTGTCTATAAAATTTTTGTCTAAAGAAACCGCTGAGTTAAGTATAAATTTGTTGGGTTAAAAGATGGGATCGCTGAGTAAAAGAAAGGGTGAATTTGTTGTATAAGAACTAGGTAATGGCTTAGAAATTTGTGGGGTACAAGATGTTCAAAAACCAAAAGGAGCAAGGGTGAATGTTGTGGTCTAACAGTAAAAACGCAGAGGTTAGCATCTCAACGCTGGAATAAAAACACAAAGGGTCACCAATCCTCAAAGATGGACATCATCAAGACACAAACATTTTCCATTAAAACACGGGGAAATATCATTGAAAAGTCGCAGAGATTTTATCAACCAAAGTGCAAAGAATTTCCAAGGTTTAGCAATTAAAAGCACGGAGAAAATCGAAGTTTTAATCAATCAAACATAGAGATGCTTAATCACAAGAAGGCGCCAAGACAATCATTCAACCATGAATCNACCATCCATGCACAAAAAAGTAGGGCATTAGAATCTATAGGCCTATAAACACCGAAGTGACGACCATCGATTCGTCTCTTGACCGACTGCTCAGTAATGGACTGATGACCTATGGATAAGGGATGAATATAAATCACAATCTCTTCATAACAATCAATAAACCCACATATATAAGTCAATGAAATCAGAAGTTGGGTTCACCAAAGGAAATCCATTCAGAAAACAAAAAGCAAGGGACTTACAATACCAAAGGAAAGTAGGTGCAAGACAGCGCATGGAAATGAAATCTTAAACGAGCACAAAGAAACAACATGGTTAAATTAAATTCATTTCATGTAACAATTAAATCGATGTACCTTAGCCAAACGTGATCGCTCAGTAGTTTATGTCCTGCGCGTTCTGTCCAGCTTATGCTTGCTTGCCGATGTGACCTCACCGGTACCTCCCAACCAACATTAGGGGTACTCTTCTTCCCCTTGATCCCCTCGAGCCACAAAGGGGCCACGCATGCTATACTATAGAATAGCTAGCACCCATCTCACCTCGCAACATAGAGCTACCACTCGTTACTCGAGCTGTGTATCCCAACTCCCACAAGATAAGTCAGTCAAGACAAAAATTTAGCAGTGTAACATTACGCATAAAGATGAGATCCATACTCCTCCTCCTCCATCCTTTTTATACAGTTTTTAAGTGGTTTCTTTCCCAAATTCTCATTTAATTTCTTTTTCATTATTTTAATCAGAAAAACCTCTCCCGTACACATGTCACCCATCCCCCTAGTTGCACTAGAAATTAATTTCATTAATTATTTAATTATTACTATTTCCCTCACCCACCAAAAAACATTCCTAAAAAATATCCTTGGTGTCCCAATATTCCCTTACACATTTTAAATGACTTATGCCTTTACTAAATTCCTAGTTGAGTTCATAATTAGAAAGTTCTTAAAGGCAAGATTCCTTACTAAGTTTAGACATTCAGTTGTTTCCTTATGTTTCCCTTTTTATTTGTGTTTCCTCTTTTTCCCTTAGTTTCCTATTTCTTTTAATTTTCCCTTTTTAACTAAAAATCAAATTAGCAAGTGTAGAAAAACCACCATTTATCCTGTTTTATTTTTAATTAATAACATTTAATTAGCATATCTAGATAAAACAATCATTTCCCTTTTACAATTTTAATCCCCCAATACAATTTGATTTTAATAAATTAATTGAATTTCTTACCCCCTTCTCGTTACATGTTTAATTATGATTATTATTTTTTACCACAAGTGTCACTTAGACCTAGATTTTAATTTCACTAGGTTGGGCAACATTTTTATTAGGGAAAAATTGTTTTTAAATATGACTTGGCACATCATTCATTCTAAGTCGGTCTAGGTTTATTCACTTACCGGTTAAAAACACGACATGCCCTTAAGGATGCACTAGGTTATCGAAGGGTGCCACTTGCCTCTTTCTATTTTCCTTGCGCGACGTGCCCTTCAGAACGCACTATGTGCTCCAAGGGTGCCACTCGCCTCTTGATTGACTTGGTAAACATCAAAAACCCCTGGAGTCAATTCTCCACCAGGTGATCTTATGGGAGACTAAGGGCCTCTAAGGAATAAGGCACCTACCTTATTGCACTCCCCTTAGAATCATCATGAGCGACTGTCGTAGTCTTCCCTCATGGCATCGTGGGTCTTCTCGAACTAGGTAATCGTTAACCTATAGTTTGAGCCACCGTGGGTATGCTAGGAGGTTGTGGCAGGGTTGTTTTCCACACCTCTCCCTCAAAGTCTCTGGTTGTCGTGCGTGACCCCTCTACTCCACATGTGAGTCTGCTCGGCAAGCTATCGTCATCCTGCATCATCAACGAATCATGTCAACAATAATAATCAATCATCATAACATCTAATCAGATGTACAGATGTCATATCAACAATAATCAAAACCCAATAGTCCACTCCCTGACTAGATCCAGAGTCCAAGGGGTTTCATCGATGCCTCTGCATCCTCGAGGTCTAAAGTCCTGCACACTCAGGAGAACCCAGTCAATAGCACCTCTCTATGTAAATACACAAAATAACATATCATCATATCCATAATTCCTCATAATCATAATCAAACAGCCAATAGTATAATAATCTAGATCACTTGCAAGCAAGTGTCCTCAAAGAATAAGTTCGCTTAGTGTGCACAAGAGAGGGATGTTACATGAATTATTTGTTTTTTACATGCCTATGGAATTTTATAAACTTAGTTCAATTTATCCCACATGCATCATGGGAATTGTTCTCCTCGCACTCTCTCATATATAATTGAGGTGAAGGAGGCCCTTTAAGCATGCAATGGAGTGTCATGTAAATCTTGTTGCAAATGAAGAATAGCCAACATCTCTTTTCTTTCAGAGATAGGCTACCCCATTCTGCCAGTTTGTGTTCTACAGTGTTTTTCTATCTTATTCAGTAATAGAACTTGGGTTTCACTACATTTCTGTGTTCTCTTCTATATTTTTGTGTATTTCATTGTTATATCTCGGTTATATTTATGTCTTCATGTCGTTCTCAAAATAATATGGATCAGTGGTATCATAGCAGGTTGCTCCTTGTTGTTTCTTAGAGCAAGTACCCAACGAGGTCAGGGTATAGAGAGTTGGGTCTCGAGCTAGTTTCTCTTGAGGAAAACTGCTCTCTCCAGCCAAACCGACCTACCATGGTGAAAGACAATAGATATGGAAAAGAAGGAGATCCTTTCAAGATGTTTCTTGAGGAAGCTCTCGTGCAACAGAGGAATGAGATGATGGAAAACTTCGCTTAGATTCTTCGAACACTACCGATGGTGGTAGCTAAGGCATATTCAAAAAGAAGCCATTTCGCAAGTGCTACACCCTTCAAGGTACAAGTCAATTTTGATATCCCACTATTTGAAGTCCAAATAGATGCAGATGCTCTAGAAAAATGGTTGAATCTACTAGAAGGTTATTACTTTGTCCATTTTTTTTTCGATAGTGAAAATATCACCTTCGCACTCTTTAAAGCCCTTTCCCATGTTAGATCTTGGTGGGAAGGTTACTGGGAGAGGTACACCATAAATCAATCTACACTATTTGAGAGAGAACCCACTTGGGCGGCCTTTGTAGATGCCCTAAAGGAGTTCTACCCTGTCGGAAATATGATGACCAATACATGAGATGGACAAGTTTGTGTCAGAAAAGAGACCATATAGTGTTAGAGTACACCAACATATTTCATACCTTGCGCTCAAATCTAGGTATCAAAGACTCTGAGAGACACCTAGTTTTGAAGTACCACAAGGGTATACATAGGTACATCCAAATAGAGATGTATTTCTCCGGCATCTCCTCACTAGGAGTTGCTTATCGATATGCAGTCAAAATTGGGCATAAATTCAAGCAGCAGAGTAAGTGGGAGAAGCATGGAAAAGGAAACTCTAACTCACATAATAAAGGATAGATAAATGAAGGCCAAACTCAAGAGAGCCAGTCCTAGATGCAGGAAAAGAAGGGTAACGGGAAGTCTAAGAAAGACATCAGAAAGTGTTGTGAGTTCCACAATAGCCCTTGGCACAATACTGATGAATGTCACTCAATACATTCATTGGTTTCCGAGATCAAAGATAAAGATTTGAACCCTAACTTGGACCCTGATTCAGAAAATAATAAGAGGAGATAGATCATTGATGTAGAACCCACTGCTATTCTCCAAACTACAAAAATCCAACCAAAAGAGGATCCTAAGGAGGGGGAGAAATGATTCCATTCACAAATGTGGGTGAAGGGGACCCCACTGCATTTTATTGTTGATAGAGGAGGACAAAAGAACATCATCTCAGTAGAGGTTTTCAAGCAATTGGATTTTCCAGAAACACCACACCCACAGCCATACAACATCGGGTGTCTTTTCCAGGTTCAATATCTTTCTGTCATCCAGCAGTGTCGCTTGTCCTACGGCATCAGGCCCTTCAAGGATGAGGTATTGTGTGATGTTTACCCACTGGAAGTTTGTGATGTTTTATTAGGCCAACCATATATGTGGAGGCATCATGATTTTTATGAGTCTTGACCCCATAGCATCATTGTTACTCTGCGGGGTCAGCTATACAGGATACCAGAGGTAGTTTTGACTATTGTCCCACCAAAACAATTCCACAAAGTAATCTCTCATACTGCAAAGTTTATCCTCTTCATAATCCGATCAGAAGGTGAAAATAAGGACACCTCAACCACTACATCCTCATCCTAATACCTTTCTATCCAGCAGAAGCAAATCGACAAGATTGTAGAAGAGTACCAAGATGTTCTTGTTGCACTTACAGGGGTGCCTCCACACTGCCCAGTCAAGAAATGTTATAATAGAATCCTTCATACTCTTCATGATGCATCTTCACTGACAGAGTCATCCCACACTTAGGTAGATCATGCAACTGGATTGGTTGAATAGATCCAACCCCTCAAGCAACAAGTTCATGACAACCTTCAACAAGCTAACCAAAACAACTTCTTCAGCAAGGAAAGCAACACACCAAGCTTCAGATTTAGCAGAAGTCTCCCCATATCCCATGGGAACTTGATGTAATGGAGACAATTGCTTCCTAAGGGGGGAGGAATGATCCAAATGGATCTTGGTGGCCATTAACCTTTTCCACTGAATCACCATTTTGAGCTTGTGGTTTTGATAAACCATGATATTCACCATTTTGATGGGGAATGGAATGTAATGTCATATTCATTCATTAATTATAGACATCGTGTAATGATTTCCTGGTGGTCTTACATACATGGCTACAACATATCGTTAATGCACCGGATCCCATTAGAACTCCGCAGTTAAGCGCACTCAGGCTAAAGTAGTACTAGGATGGGTGATTTCCCAAGAATTCCAAGTGTTTTACATGCCTATGGAATTTTATAAACTTAGTTCAATTTATCCCACATGCATCATGGGAATTGTTCTCCTCTCACTCTCTCATATATAATTAAGGTGAAGTAGTCCCTTTAAGCATGCAATGGAGTGTGATGTAAACCTTGTTGTAAATGAATCATAGTCAACATCTCTTTTCTTTTAGAGATAGGCTACCCCATTCTGCCAGTTTGTGTTCTACGGTGTTTTTCTATCTTATTAAGTAATAGAAGTTGGGTTTCACTATATTTATGTGTTCTCTTCTATATTTTTGTGTATTTCATTGTTATATCTCAGTTATATTTATGTCTTCATGTCATTCTCAAAATAATCCGGATCAAAAGGTGACTTGAATATCAATAGAAAGATAATATTGACTAATATATTTTATGAGCTTGATACGCTCATACTATATTGTATAAGGTTGAGATTGTGTCATTAACATCCATTCAAAAAAGAAGAAACTATGAAGAAATTGTCTGGATAAAAAAGGGTAAATGTATAATCAAATATGAATCCATATAGATCACAAATATAAAAGTTAATAAGACATGGTTCATTAAAAGTGATTTAGAAAATCTCAATTGAGAAGAGCCCAAAGATGAGACATAATGTCAATGCTGGATTTTTGGTTAGGAAGCATTGACACCATCGAGTTACAAGTCAAGTTGATTCAAACAACAATAAGGTCAACTATCT
>JASDQU010883203.1:24190-38639 GCA_032191745.1 Picea mariana
ATTTATCTTTACACTTGACATACTATAAATCTTTGGTTATTAGGGGAACTGACTGGTTTCCTATACTTTTGATTGTAAGGTGTAACAATACTTAGGTGTGGGGGAGGGGTTCATGAGCTAACAAATGATCATTGCTTGGAGAATAAATCTTTGCAAGAATTTTTGTATTATTTCCATGATACAGGTTATTACATTAATAGTAATTTTATTTTTGAAATGATAAAGCTCCTGTGTGCTATAAATTACTGAACATATACTTAATAGACCACTTTATCAGTTTATTTCTCATTATAAGATGTACATTGTAGGATTGACATTACATGTCTTATGCTTGCTATAACCTGTTCATTGTAGGTTTGACATTATATTTCCTATGCAAGAGGATTGAGTGAGCATGATAGAAAAATCAACAACAAGGAGCATTTTGCCTCTGCTCATTAACCACTATGATTGTCAAAAACATTTCAATACTGCAGGTTGTCCATTACAGGAGGTAAAAATGTATTTAATACAGAGGTGGCATATGAAGTTCCGTATGAAGTTTTGTATGAGGTGTCGTATGAAATGTCATATGAGGTGCCGAACGAAGTGCCATATGAATTACACACCAGTAACTGTCCACAATTCCAAGTAACCAGAAATCAATGACATTCAATTAAATTGGTTACAAACAATTAAGAGTGAGGATGCAAACTTTAGAAATGTTCATGATCAAATGTCCAAGTCAAAATACTTGGACATTGATCTAACTGCGCATCATTACATTTGCCCCCAAAAATGAGCCTTCGAATTCAAAATTGTCCACACATGGCAGCTCGTGTGCACATGTGTGCAACCAACTCCACCATAGGTGCATTCAAATTCGGGCTGGGTAACCTATTATCCCAATTCATCTTGCCATTTTCCTTGCCCCGTGTTAAGAAATCACACCCAGCCTCTGTCTTTTCTTCTCCTGTTCGAAACACGTTCGGCTCGTGCCCAATCCGCACCACCCTATGGCTCGATCGCACCCTCTCTTGGTGAATTCTGCCTCTGTCCATCTCTTTACCTCATCACAATGCCTAAGAGGTATGAACCCTCTTCCTATGCAGATCTTTTTGCCATTCCCAAATTTGCACAATGCAGAGAGGTGCTTTTGCGCGCAGGATGGGGGGCATTTTTATCTAACTTGCAGGGCCACGATGATGGCCTCTCCATGCAATTTTCCCTCGGTTTTGATGGTAAGACAACACGTGTGGGATCTCTTTCCTTTGAGGTCTCAGAAGTGTCCATTTCTACAACCACGAAGCTTCCAAGAATGGGAGATAGATGGTTCAAAAACCACCAGCTACCGCGCTCAAGTTATAACAGGGTTTTTAAGCCTGAATTCCAGAACATTTCTGGAGAAAAAGGATATTCTAGGGAATGGATAAAGGAGGAATTGATCAACCCTTTCATTGTTATCATGAGGTTGATTACATGCGAAGGTAGATATTCCATTTTCAAATCTTGTCATTTTAGATTGTTGGCTCATTTTCAGTTCAACAAACCTTTGAATTTCCCCTTTTACTTTCTAAATAGCTTGGAGAAGATGTTCTCTCAAGTGAGGAAGAATGTAACTAACCCCCACAATAGCCTCTTTCACCATGGATTAATCAAACTTCTTGTTCTATCCGAATTAGAGAAACAGGGGAAAACTTGGGATGCATTTATCTATCAATTTGCAAACCCTCACTTGACAATTAAGACCGGAAAAAAGCCACTTGGCCCAAGGACTATCTCTCCATCCAATCCCCACTCTCCAAGAAATCCAAACCCCCTTGCACAAGCCATCTCTTTACTGGAAAAATACAAAAATCTTTTTGGCATCCCTACTTCCTCATTAGGTAAAAAGACCAAGAGTAGAGATCAAAAGAAGCTTATTTCCAACCACCCGATGCCTTCAATCTCTCTCGATCCCACACCTAAAAATTTCCAAGAAGTGATTCAACAAGAATTTCCCATCGTTCCTACAAATAGGAGGGGAGCCAATCGATTTGGTAAAAGACCCTTTCAAAAGAGTACCCAGAGCATAAGAACAGAACCTTATGCAAAACCTCTGCTTGCTTTGGACTCTATCCAAGTGTCCTTCGATCTTGAGAGCCCTCACAAGAGACTTAGGGAAGTTTTTGCGGATGGATTAGAGACACAAAGAAAGAAAAAATCAGAACCTACCTCTCCTTATCAATCCCCTATCACTCCTACTTCACCCATGCCTACTCTAGATCCTAAGAATGATAGATTGTCCACATCCCTCAAAGGATATAAGCCTTCCTCTGAGATCACTGATTCTGCCCCAGCCATTGAGAAGCTACAAAAAGAGAATTCTCAGCTTCTCCAACAGTTGGAAGAAAGGAAGACAATATACACACACCTTCATCATGATAATGCAGTCGTCCAAGCAAAGGTGAACTCCCTTCAATGGTTGGTTGATGAGATGACCAAATCCAACTGTAGCCTTAGAGCACAACTGAAGCAACACAAGAGGCATAAGGCAAAGTCTTCACAGCAAGAAGGAGAAGCTTCTAAAGTTGATCCTCCTCAACAAGCTTAGTCACGAGGGGTAATTTATTTTTGTTTGCAGTGGGACATGCAAAATTGTAAGTGTGGGGGTAATGTTGGGTCCGAGATATGATCAGTTTTATCACAGTAATTAGATACTTTTGTTGAATGTACATATGTGTTTTTCATGTTTTGGAGAAGCTTTTAGAAGAATTTTAGGCCAAAACGCTATGATCCACACCAGGTATGTATAATTCATGTTTTATATTGATCTTGAGTATAATTCATTACGTTTTTATGTTTCCAAGGATCTAATTCATGTTTTTTGGTGTTACAGGGCAAAATCGCATCACGTTTCTGCTTTCGACACTCAGTCCGACACTCCATCTAGTACTCGATCTGGTACCCGGTATGGCACTCCGTCCAACACCTTGTCCTACACAAAAACGATGGGCGATTTGGCGGTTATGGTATTGGCGGCCAGTGATGGGCAAATCAAAAACATGGGTTTTTCTCGTGCTTGCCCCCTCCAGCTACTGAACCCTTGACAACTCAGTTTGGGTTGTTGAGCAGGGCGATTATTTGCTCACTCCATTTCGGTAGTTAGGGAACCGTTAATGTAATTTGTTGTTTTTAGAAGTGGTTCGACCCTCCAGTGGTCGACCAATTGGTCTGTAAAGCTTATAAATACCACCGTGGTGGTCATACAATAGTTAAGCAGTAGAAGAAGTAGAGGATTAGAGACAAGTATGATTTTCCTCTGTTTTCACTATTTTCAATTGCCAGAATTATATAAGACTGTGTTTTTCAAGTTTTAATGGTGAAATCATTTTGCTGAGATCGTGGTGTGCGTTTGAGAAGTGATCACGACTTGTTGGGGGGGGGCACCAATAGTCTGGTAACTGTTCTATGAGTTATTTATGCATTTCATAGCTTAGATGTCTTTTATCTCATTTTTTGTACATGCATTGTTATTTTTCCTTTGTTATATAATTTGTTGTTGTATCTTAACTATTTAGTTCTTTTGCGGGTTAGTATGAAGGCTTTTGTTAGTATGCATTGATTTTGTAGTTAGTAGGAACGAGTTTGCAAACTCATACACTAACTCTGTGTGCAATTAAATATTAGATTGTATTTTATTTATGCTTTTAAAATCAAGTTTAAAACAAAGTAGAACAGAGTTTTAATTTATGTTTTTTTTAACGAGGCTTTGGTGGATGGATAGGGTTAGCTTCAGTTTTTATTTGTAGATTTTCTATTTAATTGTTATTTAGATTTTTCTTAACTAGTTGTTGATTAACTTGTTCATTAGTTTACTTGCTATATGCTAGAATCATGTTTAAAATTTTTGTTTATATGCATTTTCCTTTCTACAATTTGAATTGTTGAAATAGGTTTAGCTTAGTTTTACTTTATGCAATTTCTTTCCTAGATTTAGGTTGCAATTCCAGTTTTTAGTTAATGATTGAATGTAGTTATGAGTTTTCTTACATAGCATAGAGTACAATTATAATCTCGTTATACTGTTGATGGTTAATGCATGAGTAACAATCACATGAATATGCAGGGTAATTAACGTTGTTTTCGTAATGTCTAAGTTCTCATTCGATTGTTTAATCCACACTTTTCACTTTGCTGTTGAAATAAGTATTGAGCTTATACCGCTTGAATTATTTTTCATTGTCAAGTGCCACCGTGATATTATAAGACACTGGAGACATTCACACAACCACCAACACTATATTTGAGTTTTCATAGGTTAAAAGATAGTTTCTTTCTTTCATAGATCAAAAGATATTTTTATTGTTGTTGTAGGATAGACAGTCTTTTGCTTTGGTAGATTAAAGAGCAGTTTGTTTATCATAGATTAAAGATTAGCTGTTAAATCTTTGTGCTTTCAATAAAGTAGATTTCCCTTTGCAAATTAGAAATAGTTTTGAAGTTTGAATTAAGAATAGAGTTCACTTGTCTTTTAGCTTAGTTAGTTTCTTATTGAGTAGTCTTATTTAGTTTACTTGCAGTAGAAGTTATCATAGGTTAGTTAGATGTTTACTTGCTTTAATAGGTTAATTGCTTACTTGTCTATTCTTTCTTTGATAATATAGTTGCTTGTTTATTTACTTACTTTCATAGGGTAGTTGTTCATTGAATTTAGGTAGGCTAGTTAAAGTAGTTTGTTGTTGCTATTTCTTTATTGTTATGCTTAAATAGTTTCCTTTGATTATTGTCATGATTGAATTAGTTTGTTTCAAGTAGGGTTTTCATTTGTTTCCCTAGAACTATCCATCGATCCTTGGTCCAAAAGTACTTAGATTACATAGTTTAAAGTTGCTTAGTAGGGTTTTCTCATTAGATAACTTTGCTTGAATATATTATCCTTTAGATAGTCATTTCCTTAGTTAGACTATACTACTACGAGCCCTTCTACCTTGGCATATAATTTTCTACAACTCTAAGTTTACTTACCCCAGGTTGACAATTTAATTGAGGGTTTTTAGTTCATATAGAACGCCCATCAACACTACTATTCATTTGGTCACCAAACCAAGGTAGTGGCTCTTGGTGGCATATCCAGGAGAAAGGGGGTCTCATCATGAGCCAACCTTGTCATTTCTGTGAAATGCTTGTGGGTAACACTTTCACCATTGGTCACCATGCCAGGACAATGTCCTCCAACTATTCTCTTGAAAGAAAAAAGAAATAATACAAAGAGTAAAAAGACATTGAATGGGATAGGAAACAATGGTATCCATGACAAGGTGCATATCGCCCTCTACAAAGGCACCCACAAGTAAGACCTGCATTTTCTTGTTATCACTGCACCCCTTGCCCAAACATCCCCTACACCATCTCATGCATTTACATGACCTAGATTAATATTCACCTAGAAACACCCCACACTTGAGGATGATTATACCAATAGGACACCCTGAGGCCCCTCTCCAAACTTGGCTTGCTAAATAGCATAATGTCTTTGAGCATTTGTCTGGGTAAAGGGAGGTTTGATGCACATGTTTGGGTAACTTGATTATTAGATGTGATTGACATTTCTATGATCCCTATGAATTATGATCCCATGGATGGTGTACTTGTTGTTGCTAGAGGACCATTCCCAATGAACAAGTACATATGGGGAGATGATTAGTTCAGACCTCCATGGGGCTAAAATCCCACCAGATGGATGTTGTGACCCCAACCAAGGGCAAAGGGATACCAAAGATTGCACCAGAGAAAAGGGAGGATGCTCCACCAGAGACACTTTGGCAGGCTTGGACCTAAGGGGGTCTTGCCCTCCCACCATGACGTTGGCATAGAAAGGCCCCTGACATCATCTAGTTAGGGTTTTGGCATGAGGATGACTTGGTTGGCACACGTGGTAGTTTCTGAGGGATTTTGAGGCCTAAAGTTTCACTTTGGAGGCCTAACATTCCAAGAAGGGGCCTAATGTCACCCTAGGAGGGGCATGACATCATCCCTAAAAGAAAAAATTAGGGTTTTTATTGTTAATTTAATGTAAAACTGGATTTTTATGTAAATTGGTCATGTCAGCCTTTTTTGACCTAAATTGTAATTAAAGGTCATGATTATTGTATAAATAAGGGAAAAATATCTTATATTTTTCATCATATTTCACTCACACAAGTGTGAGGTCTGGAATTCGGCCTCTTTTAAGGCTTATTGGCTGAAATTAAGTGGTGCACAACTCTTGGAGGAGGCTTCGTTTGGTGTTTTTTTGCATTTTCATGGTAGAAAGTCTTCAACTAGGGTTTGTGGCTAGAATATTCTTGATGAATTAAGTAGAAATATGAAATCTTTCTTTATTTTGAATGGTTATGGTGCATTTTCTTGTTCATTTCTAAGATTATGAAATTGCCATTGTGAAACCCTAAGATAAAAGCACATGTTATTGTCATTTTCTTTATAACTCTTAACCTACTTGATTTTGCTAGAGAACACCTCCCTTGAAGGATATACTAGAGCCCTACCATAGTAGCACTCTAGTCTCATTGCTCCATTAAGATTCATACATTTATTTCAAGTTTGATTTAAAGAAGGAAATTGCTAGGGCCTAGGGTTACCTACTTCCTAGCATTTTTTCCTTCTAGGGTTTTAGATATTGAGGCCTTAGGTTACTAACACCTCATTCATATTCTCGTTTCCTTTATCTCATCTATTATAATTTGTTTTTTCCCTCTAAGAATTTTCGTTGCAACATTGACTCCATTTACCCTAAAAGGCACTAGTTCATACCTTGCAAGTGATTGATTGACTAAAACAACTCTTAAACCATCTACCTTAAGACCTTTAGTAATTATTTCTAACTTTATATTAGACTATCCTACTAACTAATTTGATGTTGTTGTAAAATATTGCTACAACCATCTATAACAACAACAAATTCATCTTAAAAGAAAGTTTTAAGGTTGATTATACATTGTCATCATTTCTTCTGACAATTACTATCACTTTGTCAAGTTTATGTTATCATTTTTGGTCATTTTTTAAGCTTTATTGAGGCATAGTTGTGAAGCTATTTCTATATATATATATTGTTGTTATAAATACTTTTGTTTCTTAAGATTTTATATCAGTTTTGTTTTTCTTTTTATCAAAATTCTATGGTTTTATGAAGCACTAACATCATATGGTACTTGCAAATAGTATTTTTCTTGTTGTCTTGTTCTGGGCAGGTACACTTAAATATTAATTTCCTTCATCTCATTAAAACCTTTGGAATTTTTTATCAAAGTGACCTGAGAGAGGGGTGGGACTTTCTTGATACTTTTTCCTTAGCCTTCTCAAACCCCCAGGTCATTGGGGACGTCTCCCCTGGGGTACTACTCTTAAATAGAAATAGGTGTCTTGTTTAGGTGATAGTGATAGGACATCCTCCTTGTTACGCCAATTTAGACCCACTTGCCTTTGGCTTTGGGCAAGTAAAAATTGTGCGATAACATTTTGGCACTGTTGTCGGGGAACAATGAGTCAATTCTCCTCAAAGATGACACTTTTCGGTAAGCCTTTCCTCAAAAACCTTTATTTTACAAAGCTTACCTACTGACTCCACTGAGGGTGATCCCTTCATCCCTTTGATAATATCAAGAATATTGTCTGGAGACTCCACTGATGATGACCCGTAGCAGACGTCAATACACACTTTCTTCTCTTGTAGTTCCTATTGCCCCCATGGCCCCTCCTAAATGGTCTCCTGGGAAACTTTTTGGCCCTTTAGACTTAGCTAATACCCAAGGTGGATTACATGATCTCTCAAAAAAGGATGATTCTTGGATACCTAAATTCTCAAGAGACATGGGATCTTATGGGCGCAACTGACATTGGACTAAATTTTGTGAGGGGTATGAATTTCATCAATTAGGAAAGGAACACCCTAACACGTTTATGAGACTTTTCTTGAACTCGCTCACTGGGGTAAAGAAGAAAGTATGGCCTCCTTTTATTCTCAATACCTCGAAGTTTGCAAACAAACCAACAAAGACATTATGGAATTCAATGATAGGTTCAACACTCTCATTAGCAAACTTCCACCCAACTTTCTCCCAAAGAGTGTTATTCTCCAACATTACCTAAACTCCCTAGAAGGAACTTTACAATTTACCCTCAAGGATCGATCACCTACAAGCCTAGGAGAAGCACAAGGGGTTGCCTTCCAAATTGAGGAGAACCTTAAGTTCAACAATTCCATCCATTAGGTCAACCTCTTCAACAATGATGATATCTGGGAGATAAATAAGGAAAGCATGGGAGAGATGAAACGTGACCTCCCAGAGATTCTGGAGGTAGAGAATAGTACTTTACCTAGAAAATGGAGCACATGATTCTCAAACATGAAAGATTCTTCCTTGTTTTCACAACAAAATGAACCCACTAAAGATTTGAAACCCACTCAAAATACATTTACAAGCCTTGAGGTTGAAGACATTGAATACTCACCTTCACAGATCAATGAGGAAGATAATTGTGGAGAGGAATTCCCTGTTGTCTACCAGGTTGGGAGCATGGGAATGAAATATGGAGAACCTGCACCTTTTTATGTTACCCTCCAAATCAATGATTTCCTTCTCCATAATTGTGTGTTTGACCCAAATACCCCTAGAAACATTACGACCGAAAGGGTTATGCACCAGCTAGGTCTAATTATATCACAGCCAAACATGGAAGGTGGTTTTACACGAGGCATCATTAAGGACCTAAGTATTTCCTTCCATGATTTCCCTAATGACCCTTACACAATTGATGTGTTAGTGATAGACAATTTAAGCAACTGGGGAATTCTGCTTCGTAAGGACTTGATAGAGAACTTAACCAGGAGCTTCCAAGACCAAGGGTCCAAAGCTGTCATACCTCACCCCAAAGGAGGATTCTTTACCCTTCAAAAAGAACCCATCATAGGCTGCCTTATTGAAACCCCTAAAGAACCCGATAATCAACTCCTTTGTGTAAACAATGGGATTGAAATTTGGTTTATCCAAGGGGAAAATTCAGAGGTTGAGCTTAGAAAAACACCTGGGGAAATATGGACTTCGGAATTTGATGGTGCTCATTCGAGTTCTGGTTAAGGAGCAGGCATTGTCCCAACAACCCCATCCAAGGAAAATTTCTATTACTCCTATAGACTTGAATATCATTGTAAAAACAATGTTGCTGAATACGAAGCTTTGCTTATAGGCCTTAACTTAGCAATCGAAAAAGGTGTCACACACTTGAAGGTTATAGGAGATTCATACTTAATAGTATCACAAATGTTGTTAGACTTCGCTGCAAAGAATGAAATATTAAAAAGGTGCCGTGACTTCAGAAGACCCATTGCAAAATCCTTTGAGGTAGTGTCAATCGAAGCAGTTCCCATAGAAGAAAACTATGTGGCAGATACCTTGACTGTCTCAGCATCCAATTTACAACCTTGTGATGCTCCCCTCCAAAACCTATGCAAAATGAAATTCTTGTTTAGACCATCGATCCCTGATAACTTGGAACATTGGCAAGTCTTTGAAGATGATAACCAAATCCTTAGATTCATAGAAAACAAAAGAGAATTCACCAATTCATAAGTAAACTTCCTAGTTGACTCCATCGACCTAGATATAGTAAACTTGCAAAAGGGTGTGTCCCTTTAGAACACCTCTTTGATAGACACGATGTTTACAAAGGAAAAAACCCCAAGAAACAAACAGATGAAGCCTTAGAATTCAACATCGGCACTAATATGGATCCAAGAATGGTCAAAATAGGGAAAGGTACTACTGAAAAGGAGAGAAATGAGATACTTTACATCATAAGAGAATTCAAAGATACCTTGGAATTACGATGAGATGAAGGCTTATAAGGGTGATGTCATCCAACATGCCATACCTTTGACAAAAGGAGCCAAACCTTTTCAAAAAAAGTTAAGACATATTAACCCAAATTTGGAAAACCAGATACAAAAGGAACTCCAAAAGATGGTCGATACTGGTATCATATCTCCCATTAGATATTCATCATGGATGTCAAATTTGGTAGTTTTCCGAAATAAAAGTGGTGACATTCGCTTATGTGTAGATTTCTAAAACCTTAACCAGCTATCTTTGAAAGACATCTACCTCCTCCCAACTATGGAACATTTGTTACAAAGGGTTACATGGGCAAGCATGATGTCCATACTAGATCGATTTTCTGGATACAACCAAGTGTTACTCAAAAGAAAAGGTCAACTTAAAACAACATTTACCACACCATGGGGAACATTCATGTACATAAGAATACCTTTCGGCCTTATGAATGCAGGTGAAATTTTTCAAAGAGTGATGGACTTTGTTTTTAGGGATCTCATTTAGAAAATCATAGAAATTTACCAATATGATCTCACAGTCGTATCAAAGGAAATAAAAGACCACATCTCGCACCTCAGAATTGTCTTTGAAAGATGTAGAAAGTATGGTATCTCCTTGAACCCTAAGAAGTCTTTTTTCAGGATAGATAAGGGGAAGCTATTGGGACACATAGCCTCAAAAGGGGGAATTTCTATAGACCCGGAAAGGATCCAATCTATCAAGGATGTACTCCCCCCAGCTAACAAAATAAACTTCATTCAAAGATTTTTCCCAAACTTTTCCGAAAGAATAAAACCCATGAGTGCATTACTTAAAAAGGAAACGACATTCAGGTGGGATGACAAGGCCATTAAATCCTTTGAAGACATAAAAAATGCCATCTCCCAAGACCCAGTTCTGGTTAGTCCTTATTGTTCATGGGATTTCATGATATTCTCTTTTGCCTCTCAAGATACCATCACAGGTGTCTTGTTGCAGAAATATTTTGACGACCATGAACACCCCATTGCATTCATGAGTAAATTCCTTAGGTATTCATAGATGAATTATTCAATTACTGAGAAGCAAGCTTACGCTTTGGTAAAATCCTTTAATCACTTTAGAAACTATGTGGGTTACAATAATATTAAGGCTTATGYCCCTTACCCAACAATAAAAGATGTTTTATCACAACAAKATTGTATGGGTACTAGGGGTAAGTGGGTTTCCAAAATCCAAGAGTATGATTTAGAAATAAAACCCACCAAGATTGTGAAGGGACAAGGGTTAGACCAAATGCTGATTGAAAACAACCAATAGGCCATACAAATGGGAGAGAGAGAACAAATAAACATGGTAGTAAGTGAGCTAGAACATGATGAATGGTATTCTGACATAATATACTACCTTAATAATTTAACGTGCCGAGACCATCTAGTATACTATAAAAGAAGGGACCTGATACTTAAAGCTATGAAGTACTATTTAACTGAGAATGACCTTGGATGGAAGGACCCAGATGGAGTTCTCCTTAGATGTGTGAACCAAGAAGAAGCCAATAGGTTGTTGAAAGAATTACACTTCGGGCATTGTGGTGGACACTTCGTTGCCCGTACTACTGTACACAAGATCTTAAGAGCTGGATATTATTGTCCAACATTGTTCGCTGATACTCACCGATATGTCCAATCATGCCAAACTTGCCAATACTTTACTGGTAAAAAAAATCTCCTGGTACAACCTTTGAAACCTATTGTAGTAGAATATCCTTTTCAACAATGGGGATTATAATTTATTGGAGAGTTTAAAGACAATTTGAGTAATGGTTACCGATGGATTTTGACATCCACAAATTATTTTACTAGGTGGGTAGAATCTATTCGCACAAAGAAATCCACTGAGGAAGTAGTCATGAACTTTTTGGAGAAAAGAATCATAACAAGATTTGGGGTCCCATCCAAGATTACCACTGACAATGCTAAAGCCTTCGGCTCTCTTGCATTAGCGAAAATTTGTTTCAAATATGCCATCATTCTATCTCATTCCTCAAACTATTACCCACAAGGGAACGGGTTGGTAGAATCAAGAAATAAGAACCTTATGAACATCATTAAGAAGGTTGTGGGAGAGAACAAAACGTCTTGGGATAGAAAAATCAAGTATTCCTTGTGGGAAAATCGAATAACAACAAAGACCTCAACTAGAAAGACCCCATTTGAACTAGTATATGGGTTAGAATCCAAACTTCCTGTGAATCTCCAAATCCCTATCCTCCATTTTTCTCAGCAATGGGATTCAGGGTCGAATACAAAATACCTTCGTTAGTTTAGGAAACCACCCAATCACCCACCCCAGTTTCGTACACCGTTCGCGACCTCTCTTGAGAGATTACAGGATCTTGATCGAGATGATATGACCATACCCTCGACCTATATTATACATATATAAGATCTTACCTTTACTCATTCATTTCGACAAGCAGGAGCAGGGATCAGCCTTATCTTAGCGTACAAGAGCTTGTTGTTGAGCGAGAAAGGAATAACTCGGTACCATAATGAAAGATGGAATGGGTTCCGAAGAAACAAATGTATTCGATTTGGTCCCACAGATAGAGCTGGTACAAATAAATAAGTTAAAGAGATGGTATCGCAGATAGAGACTTGTTAGGAAGAATCTTATTAGCCTATTTATATATTTCTAGGTAGGGGTGAGACATATGTGGAAGGGTATTAATGGGTGAACCGAGATATTTACTTTATTAAGAAAGGAAAGAACAAAATAGGTTAGGAAGGCATATTATTTAGGGTGAAATGGGACAAACAGATTTACTTTATGCCGAACCCAAGAGGTGGTGGATGGACCCATATAGATCGATCGAGCCCATTAAATCGTAATATTTTGGACCTAGATACCTAGATTTTAACCCCTTCCATGGATGGATGGATAGTTTATTATGGTGGGAGATCCTTTTAGATGGCTAGGTTAGGTGGCTAGGGCATTCATCATAGTTACCTCCTCTCTTATATGTGTGGGTGGGGGGACATTGCTCTTCTGCTTGATGTCTTGCCCTTTTACGTAGTGCTCATGTTACGAGTTATATTTACGTATAATAACATCGTACACTCATCAAGTAGGGACCATATTCCGATGAACCTGCTTACATTTAACCCACCTATTTATATACCTACCACTTTGTTGGGGTTGGGCTGAGAAGGAACACACCGACACGCCCGAGGATTACGAGATCAGAAGAAGAAGCCCTCCTCTCTACAATGGGATATTTATCTCAAGCCCTCCTATAGTTCAAACTACGGTGTCTACACTACCCTTTGGTGGTTCGCTTGCCCTCGTCTTCACTACTAGAGGTTTGACCTTCTTCTCCCCTTTCCTCTCGGAGGTTTATCCTTCTTCTTCCTTGTCCTAGGTGTCATGATTAGAACAGAGAGTCTCGAGTGGCCAGGGAGAAGCAATCCAAGGGAGAATTAACCAGTTAGCAGAGTTGGATGAATCTAGGAGGGTTTCCCTAAGCCAAATGGAAAGAAACCAGGAGAACGTCAAGAACACCTTTGATCACAAGGCAAAGGAAAGGGGTTTCACTGAAGGAGACTTAGTGTTGTTACGAGACAAAAGAAGGGAGAAACCTGGTATGCAAAAGAAGTTGGATGGACTATGGGCAGGTCGCTACAAGGTCATGAGTCGGGCAGGAACAAACTTGTTTAATTTGGCAACCCTAGAAGGAGAAGATTTGAAGCTACCTATGAACTCTATAAACATCAAGTGTTACTACCCACCAACAACATGATATGTAAGTACAAGTGAGTAGGTAGGAATTTTCATTCATTATATATACTATCTGCATATCATGCTATAGTAGTTGTATTTCCATTTGTATATATGATTGCTTACTTGTATTTCATTTTATCATATATGAGCCAAGGGTGATATCACCACCCCAAGAGATTACTAATCATTTTTTGTTGAGATCTAGCAGGTCATAGGTCATGCCAGAGATGTTGAGGTTCTCATTCACTTTATGATGAGCACATGCCCCTGAGTTGGAGCCAGATGTTATCCCCTATCCTAGGGATGACTAAGGAGATTATGTCTCGAGGCCCATAGGTCCTAGACATGGAATACCAAGAGCCATATGACTTGAGTTTGGCCCTGGAGGGCCCATATTTTCTTCAGCGCCTCTCGTCTATCAACAACAACAACATCCATCCCATCAGCCTGGTTCTAAAGTAGCGATGGGTCTTTCTCCATGAGGTAATGAGTTCGGGTATCATGGTATGTGTCACTCTGATTCTCAAAACATTTGAATATGTGCATTGAATTCTCTTTTGTTTCATGATGTTTTCTTGGAAATTATGCTTTTTGACTTGTCCGTACCTGAGGGGGATGACAAAATGCCCTAGTAAGTTGGTTCCTTTAGGGATGATTTTATACTGGGTGGGTCTATGAAAGGTCATCGTCCATTCCTTCCATACTTACCACTTTTCATCATTATCCCTCTCATCTATCCCCTACATTAGTTTGGGCATTGGGTTTGCCAAGCTAGTAAGGGTTGTACCTTGCATTGTGGGAAGAAGGGGCTAAAGGCCCAAAGGGTAAAAGTAGCT